>CAJVSB020000892.1:0-123197 GCA_911865555.2 Thlaspi arvense | reverse complement strand
GGGGTGCTTAACTGAAGGAGATTTCATAGAACATAATGCATTTTGAATTTAATTAAATAAAAATTGACTTGAGAAGATTGTTTTAATTTAGTTAAATTAAAATAGTTATTGATCTAGACATATGGCCTTTTATATATTTTTTTGATCTCATCAACATAAAAGTTCTAGAAAAAAATCCTCATAAATTAGATTTTGATAAAGAGCAAAACTGAGCAGTGTAGGTGAAATGTCCATAGCAACATCTTCATTATTTGGATCTTCTCTTAATTAAAGTGTCATTCTCTAACTTTCCTTAGTTAATTTAGTTAATTCATTAGTTTTAGCTGAGTAAATTTTTTAAAAATTTTCATAAAAATCTAAAATCTCAACTAATATTGCATAGTTGAATTGAATTTTTTATTTTTTTTTAAAAAAAGCAATCCTCGGGGAATGATACTCACTCATCACTGTATTACTTGTACCATTAGTGCACTTGTTAGTGGTTCTAGCTCGCAACAATACACAACACACATACATATATATATATATGCATATATATACATATTTGATAATAAAAAATTAAATAAATAATTTATTTTTATATTTTTTAAATAATAATAAATCAAACTTAAAATCAAACCAAATCAAATGAAATTTTAGGTTTGATTTGTTTTTGGTTTATAATTAAATGGTTTGATCTGGGTTTTTAAAGTATTAAAACAAAAAAAACCAAAAAACAAAACCAAATTATCAAAAAATCAAACCAAAATTGTGGTTTGCACACTCCTAATTGTACGTAATAAAAAAATAGAAGGTTAGAAGAGTCATAAGTTCCATCCACTAGTCAATAAATTCAAGTAGCTAATTTATATATATATATATATATATAAGGAAAAGCTATTTTTCAACGTTTAATAGTTTAAATATATTAGAAAATAGATTATTTAAAGAATTTCCATGATTTATAAGTTAATAAAAAATTTTTTTTGGCAAAATCAAAGTGGAACCAAACCGAACGCAGACGAACCGGAATCAAACCGAACCGTGAATGAAATGGGAACCAAACCGTGAACAAACTAGGAATGAATTGAAACTACGAATGACCAGGAAACGAACCATTAATGAACCGGGACAAACCAGAACCAAAACTGTGAACGAATTGGCCCGGCCCAAAATCGTGAACAGGCTCGACTCAAAACTGGAACCAGAGCAGTGAATCGGCTCAGAAACGGCATGAACCGTAACTGGAACCGAACCGGCCTTCAAAGTTTCGGTCCGATCATATTTTTCCAGGACTAAAAATGGTAGTTTGGTTCTGGTCCGGGCTAGTTCAAGACCCGTGAATAGGGCTTAACCTCCACCCTCCACCCGTCACCATTGCCCAACCCACCACTAGCCACCACCCACTGCTGTTATCATAATCTAAATCAAGTTTTGCATGCATAACTAGTGTTCATGCATTACATATTTATGCATCACCTCATAATCTCATGTATGCCATTCTTTGATATATTTCATGAATGTTAGTGTTACTAAAGCCATGTAGAGGTTTTTACAAAATTTTTATCACGGCTTTAGATGGAGATAAGAGGAATGAAGAGATTTTATAATACCAATAAATTAAATCATATAAATGTAATGTGTTGTTTCACATTGTAGTTGTATTTTTCATAACGAATTGTGTCATGCTCAAAATTGTTACTGTAATCATGTTTGACTATCATCGGCAAAAAGAGAATTTTCCTAAAGAAATATGGACAATTTTATATCTATAAATAATTGGAAAATGACAAAATTTTGATTATCAAGTCCAATTTTATTTTGCAATTTTTCTTTCCTTTCATTTTCATTTCCATTCCATAAACTTTCTCATCTATTTGAAAATTCAATAACCATTGAAAGAACCCACCCAAAGAGGCACCTAGGGGGAATGCCTCTCACTACCAGAAAAACCTAATTAGTGACCACAATGAATGGGTCACTAATTAGTGACTTATTAGTGACCGACTTCAAGCTCATTTTTTTGAAAAAATAATAACCGATTCGTGACCAATTTTGTGACCGCAGTTACTTCGGACAGAAATCGATCACAAAATTAGCAACCGCTACTATTGAGTTGCAAAAAGAGTCACTAATTAGTGACCGCATCAGAGTCGGTTATTAGTGACCCTTTCTTGGTGGGTCACACATTATGGGCGTGGACCATTATAGTTGGTCACTAATTAGTGACTCCTATTGTGGTGATTACAAATGGGTCCCTAATTAGTGACCCTTCTTTAGGCGATTACTATTGGTGTCACTACTTGAACAAATGATCCTTTACTGTAGTCAATGATTAGTGACCCAACTCAAGCGGTGAAAAAAATGGATTACTAATTTATGACCCCCTTTTGTCGGTTACAAATCGATCAGTAATAATTTTTTTTTGTAATTAAATATTTAGCTCATCAAGAGGAACCATTTTAGTTATGAGCATATCTCTATTTAGTTGCAAGCAGCACAAGAAATAATTAAATTTTCGATACAAAATTAGCGACGCAAAATATTGGGTCAGAGTACTGACACATTTTTCAATGTAGAAATAATTACCGATGCAATCATTGACACAAATTGCATCAAAAAATATTTTTGACGCAAATAACAACGCAAAACAAGCAATTACCGATGATATTCAGGTTGTGGAAAAGATTACCAATGCAATTAGAGACAAAAGTTTGCATCAAAAATTTTTCTGACCCAAAAACATGCGTCAGAAAAAAATTTTTTAGTTAAAAACTTAAAAAGCAGAATTACTGATGGAACATTTTGCATCGGTAATATTTTTCAAAATATAAAATTAACGAAAAAATTCACCAATGCAAGGATTGCGTCGGTATTTTTTTTTCAAAATCTAACAAATATGGCAATTTATTGACAAAATGAGTTGCGTCGGCAAGTTTATAATACAAATTTTATATATTTAGATTTATTGACAAATTTATTGCATCAGTAATATTTTCTTACTTTATTAATTAATTTTATTGCGCAGGAACTTATATATTTTTTTTCTAATAGTTATAAGTTTGAATTTCCTCAATTACACCTTAATCTTTAATAGCTTTTGATTTTTTCAATTAAATCTAAATTTCGCTTTTTTAATCTATCCCATAAACTCAAGATAATAACTTTAAATTTATTCAATTAAGCCCATTGACTCTTTGTAATAACTTTTGATTTCTTCAATTAAGACCCTATCTCCTTAAACTTACAGTTTTTTCAATTAAGTCCAAAATTTATTTTTTTAGTTAATTCCATTGATTGAATGCAATAATAATTTAAATTTCTTCAATTAAGTTCATTGATAATAACTTTCAATTTTCTAATTAAACCCCAAATCTCCTTCAACTTTTAATTTTTTCAATTAAGTCTAAATTTCATTTATGCACACATACAAACACACCACACCACACACACCACACACACACACACATATGTATGTATATTGTGTGTGTGTGTGTTAGATGCAACATACATACATATTATATGTATATATGTTATATATGTATAATATTATATATATTATATAGGGATCAATTGACACTGGTGGCAAATATATTTTATATATATATGTATGTATATATGTATATTACATATATACATCAATTATATACAATATGTGCTATATGATAGATCTAAAGTATGTTATATATATATATATGTTTATGTAGATATTGTGTGTATATCTGTGTGTGTGCTGCGCGCGCGCGCATAGATATGTGCATGTATAAGTATGTGTACATACATACCGATATACATATATATTATACGTATATACATAGCTATGTATGTATACATTCTATCTAATATATATATATTATATGTATTATATATATATAGGTGTATACATACCTATGTTTGTATGTATGTATATGTATAAACAAAATACAGAAATATCTACATATATATTATATATATTTATTTAACTATTATTTGAATATATTTTTATTTGAAATCACTGATGAAAATTACCGACGCACTGCGTTGATATCTACCGATACAACACTAATTGTAAAATTTTAGTATTCATCGACGCAAATCTGCATCGATAATATTTGCGACGACTTACTGACGTAGTTGTGTCGGTAATTACATTGAAATTCACAATGCACAGTAGTCGAGGTGCACTGAATGGGTGATTACTGACACAAGTCAAATTTTCGTTAGATATTTAGTTGACACAACTACCAAGGCTCAGTTCGATGTCATTACCAGGGCATTTGCGTCGGTAATCTCTACCTATCTTTCGCTTTCCTTGCTTCTGCCTCTTTCTCTTTTCATTCTTATCTCCCTTTTCTCTCATTTTTCTCTCCCATTTATCTGTCCCGCTTCGATCTCCTCCTCCGTCTCAACCGTGACCATGCTCTGCCACTCGTCAGCCTTGATCATGCTTTGCCACTAGTCAGCCTTGAGTGCTTCACCATCCTTGGCCATCATCGTTGCTTCACTGCAATCATCATCTTTGCTCCATCAGCTCTCCATCATCTTTGCTTCGCTACCATCATCCCGTTTCAAGTATTTATATTTTTTTCCACCTACTCATCGATGAATATTTGTTAGTCATATCTGTTAATTCTTTTTTCACTTATTTTTTTTACCTGTGTATGTTTTATGCTCTTTATTTTCTATGTGTACTATTTTTCTACATCCCGAGCAACTATAAACGTTAGTTTTCTTTAATCAATATTTCATTAAACTCAAAAACAATATAGGTGCACACATTGTGTGTTTGATGCTCACAAACATTTTTGCTTGCGTCATGTTTATTTTAATTATTGACATCATGCTGTGGCGTGGATCGTATGATAGAAAAAAATTTTAGAGCAAATAAACGACCTTATGTCAAAATAAAAAGTGAAACAACTATAAATGCTTATAATTTTGTACCAGTAAATGGCTATAGACCTGTAATATATTAATAAAAAAAACTATTTTATGCCCATCAATATGGTATTCGGATTTACCTATTAAGGTTGTTTCTTCATATAACTTAATTCGTTATTAAAAAAATAATTACGTATAAATATTTCAAAAATAGTGTTAATCAATTTGGCAAATATTTTTATTGTTGTAAAGAATTTGATTCTTTAACCTATCAACATATTTATGTCCCAAAAAACCAATATTTGTTATTATTAAACATTTTGTTAGTAAATCGAAAATTTTAATCTATGGTTTGCTTATATAGTATATATGTATCATAATTGTAATACATATAAATAAATAATAGAAAAAAAGTAAGGCAAGACTCATATTATTATTTTATTTATTGTTAAAAATTAAAAATATGACTAATTTAATAAATATTATAACTATAATATAATAAATTAAATTTAAAATTAAATAAATTTAATACAAAAAATTAATATGTTAACGTTAGTCACTCATCTAATATTAATTTAATTTGTTAAAATCAATACCAAATTAAGGTAATCAGATAAAGAAAATTCACATAAATTTATAAAGTCAAACTAATCATAGTAATAAAAGAAAATTTTGGCATTGTGTGTGTTTTTCAGAAGTAATTTTGTAATTTATTTGATGAAAATAAAAATTTTACACGTTATAACAAATAAAATATTTTTTATTGATAATAGATATGAAAATTCTAGAACATTGTCGATGGATGTATAATAGGCTCCATGCAAGTAGTAAGGGGATTGAAGTTGGAATTTGTGAACGGTGTAGATGAGTTTCTCACATTGTTTGTCAACAACCAGAATTTCTAAAAGAGAGGTTGCTTAGGTGTCCATGTTGTAGATGTAAATGTTTGAAATATTTAGAATCTAATACAATGAAGGTTCATCTTTTTCAAAAGGGTTTTATGGAAGGGCATTGATATTGGACTTATCATGGAGAGGAACCCAATGTTGAAGTAAATAGAGTCTATGATGTTAGTGGTTCTTTGGGTAATCAACCTAAAAACTTAAATAGATATCAAGAGATGATATATGATTCTAGTAGACTCGAGTATTTTGCTCATTTTGAATAGAGAATGGAGGACGCTAATAATGCTGAAGCTCAAAAATTTTTGATTTATTTAATGCAGCAAATAGACCATTATGGCAAGGGTCTCCTCATTCTAAATTATCTATTGCAATTAGAATAATGAGCACCAAGTCCGATTGAAATGTTGCGCAACAATGTGTTGATTTAATGGTTTAGTTTTATGCATGAAACGAATCCTATGGAGGATATTCCTATACCTCGTACTTATTAAAAGACTAGAAAATTGGTGTCAAAGTTAGGGTTGCAAGTTATGAAATTGATTATTGTGAGAATGGTGTATGTTATATAACATTAACGAGCTTTCATGTAAATTTTGTCCAGAAACCAAGATATCAACCATGTAAAGTAAGAAGGGGAAATTTCAAAAACGTAGCAATAAAATTGATTTTATGTCGGCTTATTGTTTGTGCAATTAGACAACTTATTCTCTATTGTCACTTTCTTTATTATAATTGATGCCACATAATTGGTCGTAAATGTCAAACTTAATTCCATAATCTCTTAAATAACATTACTATGATTTAGTTTCTAAAACTTATTCATTATGTTTTAATTTATCAATTACATCCACTTGTATCAATTTTTATGATGATATGTTTAAATATGAGCTTATTTGAAAAAATAAATTCATTAGCCAATGAAATATAAATAAAAAATGACAAATTCTTAAAAAGCAATTATAAATTAATAAATTTTTATGACAATATTATAAATGTTAACAATAAAAACACAATTTTGTAAAAAACAATTATTGAATTTCAATGAACACCTCACTGGACCATGAGACAATCCTCCTCACTGCTTTCCGTCTAAGCTTTGAGCCCTAGAATTTCTCCTCTCTTCTTCCATTACAGCCAGCTATGTGTTGGCTTACAGCCTTCTCCTTCACCACTCTTTCAATCTAAGCCATTACAACTGTGTGTTGCTGCAACTATACATTGTAGCATTTTTCAATCAAAATTTACAACTCTATCCTTGAACAATCCATCTTCAATTTAGCCCAAAGCCATTGCACCTAGGTCTCTGAGCTTCTCCACTTGTACATCTCGTATCTGTTCTCCCTAGGTAATAGATTTACACTATGCAATGCCCCTCTTTCCTTGATTTTTTTCCTTTATTAGATCATTCTCATCTTTTCTCTGATTAGCAATCTCATTTTGTGAACTCTAAATTTTGATTGTTGGATTTCCTTTCAATTTTCTTTCTTTGTCTTTGGGCTGGGGCGTGGGGATGTAGGGTTTTGCTGATAAGCAACATGGCATGGCCTAGCCATCCCTTCGTCATGTGCGAGGTAGCTCCTAAGAGGAAGGTGGATTCTACTATGAAGCGAGCTCGACAAGTAGAGAAGTGGCGAATCTACAGCAAAGCACGCAAGTTTGAGATCAAGACCCAAATGAAAAAGGTAACAACTCCTTTTTGACTTGAGCAAAAAATGTTGTATTCTTGGGATAAATTTATGCCAGTAATTGTTGTGAAGTTGAACAAAATAGAAGGAAATCGATAGTATGTCAAAAGAAACTAGTATGGATAATATTGATAAATCCAATTTATGTTATATTTTTGTGCTCAATTTTATTGGATTTATCAAGTATTTTTCACTACTTTGAACTAAAATGGGATACAAAATGCATAAATTCTTTTGATTTCTTTATTCTCCCTTAATTTGAGTGAAATTATTAGTTTTTAGTAAAATTGAGCTTTATTGAGCATTTTTATGTTGAATTTCAAGTTCCCTCACTTTGGTCAATTTGGGTTTCAACATGTCAAAATGCAATGTGAAGATTAGAAAGTGATCTTGAGGCTTTAATCCATCCCAACCCAACTTAACAAAGTTGCTTGAGGTGATTTTGGGTAAATTTAAAAGAATTTGTTGCTTAAGAACAAGAAAATCAAGTTTTTAGCCTCTTGGATGGAAGCTAGCTTAATTGGAAGGTCAAATCAACGAATGAGGTTTCAAGACCAACCTTGAAGCTTTTCCATGGTTCAATGTAGCTTAACAAATTTGCTAGAAAGGGTTTTAGGTCAAGCGAAGCTTAATTGGAGCTTATTTTTAGAAAAATGTTATTTTAGAGATGCAAGTGGAGTTGCAACAGCAGTAGTGTGGATAATAATATTCATAATTGGAGCTAGGAGACTCGGATTGGACAATTTAAGAAGTTTTGAAAAGGTAGAAAGGATTTACAACTTTCATGTTTTGGGCTCAGTCTATTTCAGCCCAGAAGACCCTTGAAAACAAGCCAAAATGTGGCGGCCATAGCAACAACAGTAGCAGTTTTACTACTTGCTGCTGTTTTGGAGAAAATGTCATAACTCAGGCTACAAAATTCCGATTGAGATAATTTTTGAGGAATTAGAAAGCTAAGAGAGAAAGATACAACTTTCATGCTTTGATCTCAATCCAGTTCTGCACAATAAGACCCTCAAAAGTGAAGAAATAGAAGCTAGACGCTTGCAAAAGCAGTAGCAGATTTTAGCAGTGCCACTTGGAGAAGAAAATTCATATTTTCAGCTACAAAATTCAGATTGGATGATTCAAGATGTTTTGAGAAGCTAAGAAATATTTCTACAGTTTTTATGTTCAAGCCTTGATCAAATTCAGATTATAGTGTTCTCAAAATTGAGAAATAAAGTCAGTCGTACTGTAACAATAGTAGTAGTTTTACTATTTGCTGCTGTTTTGGAGAAAGAATCATAACTTGAGCTAGAAAATTCAGATTGAATGATTCAAGAGGTGTTGAAAAGACAAGAAAAGAATACTACAACGTTTATGTTTTGGCCTTAATCCAATTTAGCCTGTAAGATATTTGAAAGTTTGAAAGAAGTAAACAGACTTGCAGATTCAGTTGCAACAATAACATTATCCAAATCCAAACACTCATGACTCGAATGGAGGATCCCCATCCACGTCCATAACCTTAATTTGGGATCCAATTGAGTTATAATTCTTGCAACAAAACATGACCGTTAGTAGATTTCAAAACAGACCAGCTGAACCACTCCATTCCATCAAATACCAACTTGATTTATATGATTGTTTTCTCCAAAATTGCTTGTATCTAGGCATGGGTTGTGTAGAGAATGGCAGGAGTGGGTGAGAAAGTGATGGTTTGGTAAAGGGAGGAGGAGGGACGAAATTGTGGGGGAAGTTTTTTTTTTTCTAGGGGTTCCATAGCAGAAGGGGAGGTTGTGTGGGCTGGTTTTACAACTAGAGAGGCACGAAATATAGGAAAAAAAGAGCCACAAAATTACAGCAGGAGGACAGTACGAAATACAACAGGGGGAGGCACGAAATAACAGGGGAGAGCTACCCGAGCTTCACCTAAAGCAACTTTCAGAAGAACACAAAGCTTCAGATTATTCATCTTCTACACTGAGTTCCTCTAACCATCCTTGTTGTTATTTTTAACAAAATTTTGTGGTTTTGTTATTATTGACATGTATAAACTCTTGCTAAACATTGATCTCATTACTAAGTTGTTGAACAACTCTAGGGGTGATTTCTTTTGTTGGGGAAATGATGTATCTATATCACCTGATTTTTGCTTGATAATATGCATTGAAATTGTTGATTATAGGGTTTTTTGCAAATTTTTTCAAATTTGAGCTTAATGTTGTTGCATAAAATTAGATTTTTAGTTTAGTTAGTCTGGTAAGAGGAACTAAATGAAAATTCAGATTTATTGCAAACTGATTTTATAAAAAAATAATTCTAGAAAAAGTTGAATTAATGAGATCAAATAATGCTAACCTTAATGCTATTTAGCTCATAATTGATTATTATAGCCTTGTTATCATCCGGTAGGAGTGGTTAGGTGGCATTAATCGATCTTAAGTCAAGTTGAAATTTGAAAGTGAAGTCAATGCATTGTTTGACACAGTTGAGATTCGCAATTCGGTAGAATGCCTAATTTCTCCTATGTGGCCTGTTTAGGTAGTCTGGTAGGATGCTTAACTAAAAGGATTTTCATCAATCTTAATGAATTTTGAAATTGAGTACATTAGACGAGGCTCGGTAGAGACCGACAAAGTTATTCAATTTCATGATAGATTAGCTAGTCTGGTACGAAGGCTAGTAGTTTCAGAAATTTTGCTATCTCATATATTTTAACAACCCTAGGTTCTGTTTAATTCATAATATCGAGCAAAACTAAGGTGGTACTAGTGAAATCATTTTTCCCAACAATATCTCTCATTTATTTTTGACTAGACCTCCCTATCTATTATAATCTCCAAAATCCTCTCATTGTTAGAACTTTTACTTTATATTTTTATTAAATTTTGGCAAACTCCTTTTCTCTCAATTAACATCTAAGTTAGGTCAAAATTTGTAAGTCAATCAAAATCAGTCCTCCTGGAATCAACACTCCACTCACACATGCTTTACTACTTGAGTGATTGCTGCACTTGCCCATTAGGCATGCTAGGCATGCAACAAATATGTCAAAAGAACTAGGGTTTGGAAAGGCACAAACATGCCCCTAAGAGGGAGTCCTGGTCCAATTTTACTCTCTAAGGATGGAAGTATACCATCAAAAAGAGGAATAGCTAATAGGTTTCATGTGTTTGTTTTTCTTTTTTTTTTTTTTGTTGCCAAGTTCTGATATTTATATAATTGAATGAGTTAAGCCTAGTTAATAATTCATATGTTGAGGCATGCTAGGGATACTCTGTGTGCATTTGACTATGTTAACATGTTTCTTTGCCTATGAAGAGTGCAACAAAGTCACATATTATCCATTTGGAAAAAAATGATATAGACCATATGTTAGTATGCATATCTAGTAATAGAGTTTTTGTTTTTGACAATAAATATGGGATTTTAGACTTCCTAATTGATCTCGTCTAATTATGATTAGTGGCCAATTAGAATGACTTAGTTCATGTGCCACCTATTTTTACTTTTTCATTTTTCTAATAGGTATTAAGCTATTGTAACATATAAAAATAATGATTCTTCTAAGTCTCCGATTTATGGCTCCATCAAATAATTCTGCTTAATTTCTAACCAACCACTGCTAGAAGGTCATTTTTGTCATATTTAAACAGAGTTTATGTTTTTGTCATGTTTCTGATTTCATTTTCTTAATAATTTTGAATGTGCTATTATAGATGTTCTTCATAGATTTATTAATGTCACCAACATGATGTTGCTAGTGAACTGATGCAGTTTACAAAAGTGCAAAATGTGTCAATGTGTTTGGCAGAATCCTCAAGAAAAATCAAGCATAAGAGATAATGGTCCTGTGTTTTGTGCAAAAAAGGTTTAATTTCCTTTCACATCTTGATGTCATTTTATTAGTTGTGTATTATTTGATGTGAAAAATCATCACAAATGCTTCTGAATATAACTGTGTTTCTTTGGCTTTGCTAGTATTCTCAGATAAACACACATGCATAGAAGAAAGCCATGGCAATGTTCTAATTATGAACATGATAAGAGAAAATGATTGTAGATAATGCTTAGAGAATGGATTTCTATTACAATTGGAGGTCATGTTGGATGAGATTTATGCAAATTAGAGTAGAACAATAACTTGACTTTATCTCATTGCATTAGTGAAGGACCACATTTTTATCTGTAAACCACCTGTATAGAAGTCAGCATATCAAACAATTGATTATAATGATTAAGATTTTAGATTCCCTTCCTCAGCAAGTTGATAATAGAAACCTATGTGGTCCCAAAGGTCCAAAGAGAAATGTCTTTGCAATTGAACAAATCTTATTAGTCACAAAGAAATTTCTTTATTGTTTTTGGATTTCATTATTAATGGAATGCGTTCCTTGAAGTTCTTCTTTCTCCTCACGTGCCAATTCAAGTATTTTGGTTGTAATCATTAGCTTAACATTGTTATTGGTATATGTCAAGGAACATTTATGCATTAGTGTTTCATTAGGATTGCAATTCACTTCCAAGGATAGGGACTAGGATTCAATACCTGACTCTACATCGGAGATCCTTTTCTTAGTAAAACTTTCTTAGGAAATATAGTTGATTATGAATTAGACAAGAAAATAATTGCTTGTTTTCTTTCCTCCTTGCAGGTGTAGAAATTCACATTAATATTCTGAAGTTATCTCTATAAAATACTACAGAGATTCTCTATTCATATAGCCTACTGTGGTATAGATATTGCTAGACTCAAAAGATATGGAGGCAGTAATACTTAATTCTTAGAAAGCAGACCTTGTGAGAGATCACAAAGTAATTTGTTCACTTTTGAATTGATATACGAGGAAAATCTTGAAGAAAGAAGCTGGAGAAAGAAATCAACAAAGATCTCTTAACTACACTTTTGAGTTTCAGATGTAACTACTATGTTTCTTATCAATGGACTTGGAAGCATAGGCTGCTTAGTTTAATAGGTTTTAATTTCACCTTGCTTGGAGACCAGGGTGTTTTTGTTATCTGAAACTTGATTGGGAATTCGAGCAAGTACCCAATTGTTGAAACACACTATGTTATGAAATAATATCTTGCATTTCCTTTACCATTTTACTCTTTCTTCCTTTCTTTCTTTAAGGTGAAACACCTATAAAAGAGTAATCCTTGTCCTAAGTAATCTCTCTTTGCTAGAAGCATGGATCTTTGAAAACTAGACTTACTAGCATGAAACAAGTGTATGTAAACTATTTCAAATCTACAGCAACCTGGCTTTGCTTGCTCATTATTGATTTATTTGTTAACAAGATAAAACATAGTTCTTTTTCACTCTTTTATCCTCATTAGTAGGTTGCAGAAGGATACAAGAAAGGAAAGAGAGTTGGTTATGCACAAATCTCGAAGGGTATTGATCTTTGCATCTGTCCATATAGTGTGGTAATAATCTTCCAAGCAGGATCCTCTCATGCATCACTTCCCTTTTAATTAGATGATAATGATTTTGTTGATGATGAGACTGGCGATTAGGGAGCAGTTGATTGCTAGCCATTATTTAGGAGTTTTATGCTATATTTATTTATGAATTATTGATAGTTACTTACATTGTGAACTTTTAATTAATTTGACATATGTGATAATATTTTCATATTTAATTTTTGATTTTCTTTAGTTGTTGAAGATTTTTTTTATATTGTTATCAATGTTAAAAGTCATTTCTAGGTTAATTTAATAGTTTAAATGTGTAAATCGTGATTTTTTTGCAGAATGTGGTAGAACCCATCCAATAATAAAAGATGTTAAAAGATTTTCTTGCAAATTTTTCTATGGATAATATTTTTAAAGATTTTTATATAAAAATTACTTGCAAAACTTTTTTAAAAATATAGGTTTTTGTGGATTTTTTTCAATATTTTTGTGGATCTTTTTGCAAAAATATCTATTCCCAATTTTGTTTCGGACTTTCTTTGAGAATTTTTTTTGTAAAAATATTTCTTGTAGATTTTTCTTCAAACTTTTTTAGGAATTTCTTTGTGAACCATTTTTTGCAGATTATTTTTTGAACTCTTACTAGGATTTTTTTTTTGTAAAATAGTTCTTGCGGATTTTCCTTCCAAATTTTCTTAAGGATTTTCCCACAAATCATTTCTTGCGGATTTTCTTGCAAGCTTTTCTTGAGGATTTTCTTGCTGATTTATCTTTGAACATTTTCTATGAATTTTTCTACAAATCATTTCATGTAGATTTTCCTTCCAATTGTTTCCTGTGGAATTTAATCAAAATTTACCTACCAATTTTGCTTGGAAAAAATCTGTAGAAACATTCTTGCAACTTTTACCGCAAATAAATCCACAAGAAAATTCCTTTATTTTGCCGTTGCTTCAAAAAAAATTCATGTGTATTTTTCCATTACTTGCAGATTTTGTTTGTAGGAAATTTCTTGCTAACTTGAAAAATCCACAAAAACAATTACCCATGAGCTAATTTCCTGCAGATTTTTTAATATCAAAAATTTGTAGGAAACTATATTTCCTAGGGATTTTTAATTAAAATATGTAAGAAAAGTCGCAAAATAAGTACTTTTCTTTGTAGTGGACCCATTCTGTTTTTAGCACAGCTATGTTCAGTTACAATGACATTTTTGTTCAGTTATAAGCAAAATACACGATTTGTTCAGCGATTTTAGCATAACTCAAAATGTCAATGATTGTTTTGGTTACAAGCAAAGTTCGGTTTAGTTAAAAGTAAATACCTGTACAGTTATAAGCATATCCCAATTCAATAACAAGCAAAATATATGATTTATTTAGTAATTTTAGCGCATGTTAAAATGTCAATGACTATTTTGGTTACAAGCAGAGATTCATTAAGTTACAAGCACAACCTCGTTCAGTTATAAAACAAATACACAGTTCGTTCAGCAATTTTAGCGTAGGTCAAAATCTGAATGGTTGTTTTGGTTACAAGCAAAGTTCCATTTAGTTACAAGCATTAGCCCGCTTAGTTACAAGTAAAACAAATGGTTTGTTTAGCAATTTTAGCATAAGCCAAAGTGTGAATAACTATTTTGGTTACAAGCAAAGTTCTATTAGTTATAATTAGAGACCTGTATAGTTACAAGCATAGCCATGTTCAGTTACAAGCAGAAATTATAGTTTGTTCAACAATTTTAATGTAAGTCAAAATGTCAATGATTATTTCAATTACAAGTAGAGACCTGTTTATTTGCAAGCAGAGACCCATTTAGTTATAAGCATAGCCTCGCTTAGTTACAAGCAAAATAAATGGTTTGTTCAACAATTTTAGCATAAGTTAAAATATTAATGACCATTTCGGTTACAAGTAGAGATCCGTTAGTTACAATTAGAGACCTGTTCAGTTACAGAATAGCCCCCCATTCAATTACAAGCAAAACACAATTTGTTTAACAATTTTGGCGTAAGTCAAAATGTCAATGACTGTTTCAGTTACAAGTAGAGACCCATTTAGTTACAAACATAACCTCGTTCAATTACAAGCAAAATACACAGTTTGTTCAATAATTTTAGCATAAGCCAAAATGTCAATAACTATTTTGGTTACAAGCAAAGTTCTATTAGTTATAAGTAGAGACCTGTATAGTTACAAGCATAGCCACGTTCAGTTACAAGTAGAATATACAATTTGTTCAATAATTTTAGCACAAAGTCAAAATGTTAATGACTATTTTGGTTACAAACAGAGATTCGTTGAGTTATAAGTAGAGACCCGTTTAGTTACAAGCATAGTCCCTGTTCAATTACAAGAAAAATGTCACGTCCCCGACCAAGTCAGGACAGGATGACTGTAGTGTTCATATATCTTGCATACATGCATTATACATTCATTCCATATTAGTGTGCAAAGCTTGAAAATAAATATTCTTAGAAGTTAGTATGAAAAAAAAAGAAGAGGAAAATAATAATAATAATAATAATAGATACCCTTACATGGTTACACAAATAATTAAGCTAGCATTTATTTGTTCAAGTTCACTTAGCATAGCAATTAAAAAAAATAAAAAAAAATGTGGAATTCTTAAATTAAGTTTAGGAGCATCCAAAAATTTGAGATTTTTCAAGGGATTGAGATAAGAATTTAGGGAGATAAATTTTAGTAATTGGGATCTTTGAGGACATCTCAAATTAGAGGATTAAGAAGTTAATTAGTGAGTTAATTGTATGATTAAATTTCTAAATCAAGAGGGGTATAGGTGCAAAAATTAATGATAAAGGGAGAAATTGAAAAAAATAAACAAGTGAGGGCTTCTTTGTAAATTCCCCTAAATATGCCTTACATCTTTAGGCAACCCACTTGTAATTGACTTGAACAACCCAGTCCCCGCCGAGCAACTAGAGAGAGAATAGAAGAAAAAGGGTTTTGAGAAGTAAGGGAAAACTGTGAGAAGAGGATAGAAGGTGAATTGATTTTCTCTTTAAAATATTTGATGTTTTACAAATTCTTGCTTGTTCTAGTCTTGCATCATCTAGATTTTCCTTTTTGTGGCTTGAGTTTTGAGTGGAGAACTGGAAATTTCGTTGGGTTGCATGCTGTGGGAGCTGAACATGATAAGAGGAGGAGATACAAGAATTGTTGCTTGTATTGAGGAGTTTTCGAATGAAATCTGTATTGCTGTAAATTTTCTGCAAATTAATGGTTTATTTATGATCTAAACTGCTGTAAATGTTGTTAGGAATTAGGAAGAAGAGGGGAGTAAAGTTGTAGTTAGAATGGAGGGAGTGTTTGGCAAAATAATGAGAAATGCAAGCTAGAATCTCAGTTGAAAGAAAACAAAGTATCTGCAGAAATTTCTGCAATGATGCTTGCTTGGCCGAAATTTATGGAGGATTTAATTAGGGAAAACAAGTTAGGAAGGTGTATTAAGTGTTTAAGTAGCCACCTTAGGAAGGGGATTAGTGATTGACACCATTTGAATCAATTTACACTACTTGAGGAAGAGGAAATGAAGACACCATACTATCAAACTGGAATTTTCCAGCAGTGATGTACTGGGTTTGGCTTAGATTTTGAGGGTTGTAGTGGGCTCTAAAAGTTCATTTTTCTAATTTAATTAAGTGTTGATTGAGTCATCTAAGGAGGATTAAAAGAAATTTCAAAATTTAGCTCTAAGTGCACAATTCAAGTAAGTATAAAGAAACTGGTATGCTGTTACTGCTGCAGATTTTTCTGCAGCAAACCATGGTTAAACCTGAATATTTTGAGTCTATAATGGGACTAAAAACAATCTTGAAAATATGGTTTAAGTAGGGATTGAGTCACCTTAAAGAGGGAAGGAGAGAGGACCTGAAATTCTGGTTCAAGAAGGGGAAATTTCCCTAGAGGGTCAAGTGAAAGGATGCTGTGATTTTGACAGCAAACTTACTGCAGAGAAGTCCTGATGTTAGGCCAAGATTTGGAGGCTTAAATCAGCTCGAAAAACCACATCTCTACAAGCTAATTAAGTGTTAATTAAGCTACCTCAAAGAGAAATAAAAAGGGAAAATAGAAAATAGCTTTCATAATGCAAAGTGATTGCCAAGTTGCAGAGATGTACAGCAGACAATAATCTAGAAATTTCCAGCAACCTATCTTGCTATAGACTAAACTTTTGGGACTTGGTTGGGCTTAAGAACAAGTCAAATTAAAGGCTTAAGTGATGATTAAGAGCAATTTACATGGTAGTTAAAAGAAAGCACGAAATTAAGCTCATATCACCAAAATTTGTGTTGAAATGGTAAGATTGTGCAGCAACTATGCTGCAGAAAAATTTTTGCAATGCTACTGTGGTTCGACAAGCCTTTTTGGGGTTGTAGGAGCTTCAAAGTTGAATAAAATAAGCTACTTAAGTGTGAACTAAGTCACCTTGAAAGAAGATTGAAGGAAAAACTAGAGAACTAGATTAATCTAAACATATTAACTTCAAGGAATGAGTTATAAGGTGCTGGAATTTTGACAGCAATTTCCTGCTGCTGCACTCTGTGTAGACCGAATTCTAGGAGATTAGGAGGGTTTAAAGCTGGTTAGAGGAGTAACTTCAAAGTAGATCAAGTCAATTTAGAAAAGAGTTAGGTAAAGTCTACTTTTAGCTCAAGAACTACATGGAAATCAGTGGAAAAGGGGGTTGAGAATGTGCAGAAAAATTTTTTGACAGAAAATTCTGTTTTGGTGGATAAATTTGTGGGAGAGCTAGAATTCATTAAGGACACGAAATAGGGAGATTAAAAGCCTAAGAGAGGGGCAAAACCATAGGCTTAGCTTAAGAAAAGAACTAGGAATATAATAGATCACTTTAAGGTTAAATCTTTTAAACTAACATTAGGAATTCCAAGGGAATTAAAGGATATGAGGCTAGTAAGCTGAAATGAAGATGCACAATTTGAACTAGAAAGGAATTCAAAATAACTCCTATGGAATTAAGTCAAGGATGATAGGAAGGAGCATAATCTTAATGGGCAATGAAAAAGAATCTAGCAATTAAGCTTTCATGGCTTATGGTATGCATGCATCATACATTTACTTTACTTATGTTTGCATCTTCTCCACTTGTAGGAGAAGGAGACCAAGCCGAGCCTGATACTGACCAGACAGACCCCACCAGTCATCCATAGAATTTATCTACACTGTGATGGCACATTCTTTAAACTTAAAATTTTAAACTTAAAATGCATGTTTCATGATATAGATGACCCGCTTTCAAACCAAAGTATGTTTTATACCAAAATAGAAATAGAGTGCTATGTTCTATGTTCCAGTGTATATGACATTTTGACTTTTTTTATGACTTTGGTGCCTCGGCACTTAGTTTTGCATGCTGGACAGCCATCTGGGGTAGGTGGCAGTCCTACAGCCAATGTTATGGCATTAGACCCGGGGAGGTCTCAGATACCACAGACTGTGTAATCTAACCTGGAGTGGTGACCCACGGCTCAGGTTACACAGTGTAGTAACATCCGGCAATTTTATGATTTGATGTTTTCATGTTTTACTGCCCTCAGGCATTATGGGCTGTGCACACCCCATCAAACTCCTATCAAATAGTTGTAAATGTGACCTTTATGATTCTTGACGTTTTCATATTTGATGTTCTAAACATATTATTGAAATGCTGAACATTGCAACAAACTTGCCATGATGCTTTGTTCTTATATTTTCCGGGATGCTTAGATTATATGGAAATCTGGCATGGAAGTTTGAATCATGTTTCTATTCGAATGATTCTTCAAGCTATGCTTTTATATACATATATGCATGTTATAGTAAAAGAAAAGAAAAAATTGCTTTGTTTCTGCTAAGTTTAAATTTTGTTCCATTCACTGAGATTCAATCTCACCCTTTTTATGTTCTAAACTTTCAAATCTTAGCAGGAGCCCCGTCACCTACCTGACTAGTTCGTGTATGCACTACACAATAGTTGAGGGCGGTCAGCAGAAGCCTTAGGGAATATTTTCGTCTCTTGTATATATTAGCATAGTATGAGTAGAGGTGTAATATATAATGAGTTGTACATAAATTTTTGAACTGCAACTAGTGAAATGGATGCGTGTGTTTATGTATATGTGGGTATGACTACATTTGATGGCATGCCTAGGTCTCGAGTATGAAAATATGTATGTGGAAATGCTAAAGAGCATATGAGATTAGTACTCCATGATTATTTTACTAAAATGTCAATAGGGATACAGATTAAACTTTGAGATAAGGGGTTATAGTGGCCAGCATGTTGCCAGATTTTCGATATTGGTGGGTGTTGTTGTTGCCCCGACTGTCACACCTAGCTAAGTGCTAAAAGGGAGGGGCGTGACAAAAAATACACATTTGTTCAGCAATTTTAATGTAAGTCAAAATGTCAATGATTATTTCAATTACAAGCAGAGATCCGTTTAGTTGCAAGCAGACCCGTTTTAGTTACAAGTATAGCCCCGTTTAATTACAAGCAAAATAAACGGTTTGTTTAACAATTTTAGCATAAGTCAAAATATTAATGACCATTTTTTGTTACAAGCAGAGATCTGTTTAGTTACAATTAGAGGCCTGTTCAGTTACAAGTATAAGCCCATTCAATTACAAGCAAAATACACAGTTTGTTCAACAATTTTAGCATAAGTCAAAATGTCAATGACTGTTTCAGTTACAAGCAGAGATCCATTTAGTTACAAGCATAGCCCCGTTCAATTACAAGCCAAATACATGGTTTGTTCAACAATTTAGTGTAAGTCAAAATGTCAATTACTGTTTCGATTACAAGTAGAGTTTTGTTTAATTACAAGTAGAGTCTCATACAGTTGCAAGTGTAGCCCTCTTTAGTTGCTAGCATATTCCCATTCAATCACAATCATATATCAATGTTTATTTCACCAAGACAATCTGACAGTCATCAATTGGCTAGGTCAGAGGTTGAGTTCTGTTCAATTACAAGGAAAGATCCATTCAATTATGGGCACATCTCCATTCAGTTTGAAGCATAACTCTTTCAATATATTCAATTACAATATTGAAAAAGATTGTACGAAATATAGATCTGTACAATAATGAATAATCTTAACCAATAAAGAATATCTATAAAATTGTTTTCCTGGATCTATATACAATTTATAAGCTTAACCAATAATCAGCAATTGTTTTTCTGCATCTATGTCCTATGAATAATTACTAAAAATAGTTGCAAGACATTCAAAATGCTTCATGTAGCATGCCCACCAAAAACTATTACAGTCTCTTATTTTTCCATGATAGGCAATGCGAAGCTCAACTCAACCTAATGTGGCTTAGACCTCAGCATCCTTGAGTACTTTCTTCTAGTATTCATTTTTGGGATGTGTTGCCCAGTCACATACATATGTAAGGTGTATTTGATTAGTTAATTAACCAAAATACTCTAGGACATATTTCACAATTTAAAAGAAAAGGACACTAATATTTTGCTCAAACAAAGGTGGTTTTAGCAAATTTTAACTCTTAATTTGGACTGATTAAACTTCAATAAACTTAGGTAAACAAGGCAAAGATGAATTTAGTATCTATGCTTAGAATGAAAATTTTCTTCAAAGGCAAACCATCAATAAAATTTTAGTGTGAATATTAATTTAACAACTATAATCTTCTTTGAAAACACAATAAAGTTATGGCGTGAAGATATTATTTATCGGATTATAATTAATAGGACAAGTAAGTTTAATTCATTGGCTTGTGGGGCTATTAATAGAAAACATTAGTAGATAGTTTCTGGTAGTGTTGGCGGTTGTTTATTGCTGATTTGACATACTTGAATAAATACTCATGTAAATATTGGAGGAAAGATAAGTAAATATCTAACATACCACTTGTTTTGCATTTGTATAGTGTGATTGGCCTTCTCCAATACTCCACTCAATTTCAATATCAACATCTTAGAGTAGTTGGTAAGTTTGTCACATGTAAGTTGGAAGTAATTCTAATAGCGTCTCATTAATGAAAATAACTAGCTCATAATCATAATCGCTACTCAACTAGACAATACTTGCTCCATTAGATACAGATAACATAGAGTTTTGATACCAATTTTGTCACACTTCACTCTTGCTATCAAGTAGAGCATGACAGTAGGGCAATGGCTAACATCCTTTCATGTAAAAATCTAACAACATGTCGGCTATTATAACCCTTAACATGTAAATTCTTGAAGTACTATCTAATTACCTATGGCATAGATCTACACATATATTTATATATCACAAATCATGACAAATATCATCAAAACTATAGTACAATTTCCCTAGGCAGCAGTATGGAAGGAAATAGTATAAGAAATAATACAGTTTACACAAGTAAACTTGAATACAACCCTATTCATGCCACTACATGATCTGTTAGAGCTATTCTATAACATAACATAGATATATAAACTCTCAACCTCACTAAATAAAAAGTAAAGTCCTACTAATGGCTTGACCTCCTACTACAAATTTAGATAAAATAGTGAAATGAACTCTAACTGGTACCCTCAAACTACAAGGTGAGGAGAAAGGGGTGAGACCACAGTCCTAGTGAATGGCATGAAGTATAATTTCAGTGAAAATGACAACTGTTTATGTCTTTTAGTATGCACAAGTACGTAGTCAGAAAATAAAGCCAATGATGAAAAGCCATGTAAAGAATCCATAGAGTATTCAGAACAATTCTCAACATTTGTTATGCATAAGTTCTGCAACATCACATAAGCAGAAAAGTCATCTGAAAAATGTCCTTATATCTGAGTACAAATTTGGTCAAATGTGCACAACTGAGTATATCTAGGGTTAGTAAACAGAAAACCATAACATATAAAACATAATCTAGACCACACAATGTAAACTATGTTGGGCACTACATTGTTGTGTATTTGGCACCATGGGTCGTCATCATCCCAGGGCCAAGCTAACATAGGTTGCAGTGATTATCACCCTATTGGTCGAAAGTCATATGATATCATGTAGACTTGCCACCTTCCCCAAATGACTACCTAACAATGCAAAATCAAGTCATATAAAAAATCATAATAGAATATATGTGTGAAAGAAGAAAATAATTGCATCATTTCCATTTTGGATATAAATATATAGAAGTTTTTAAGTTGCTTTGACAATGGTTGAAGTGGAATATGTGGCTGCGGGAAGTTATTATGTACAAGTTTTACAGATAAAACACACTTTACTAGACTTTGGACTTAAGTATGAATACATTTTTATTAAATATGATAACACTATTGCCATCAATGTCTTTAAGAATTCCATTCAACACACAAAAATAAAGTACATTGATATTAGACACAATTCTTGAGATATCATGTTCAAAAAGGATATAACACTTGAATTTGTGGGCACCGAATATCAATTAATGAATTCTTTTACAAAACCTTTCAAAAAACGAAAAGGATTTTATTTTACCAATAGAGAACTTTGCCTTATAGACTGAGTGCATAGTTAATATTAATTGCATTTAATTTTTTCATAGGGAGAGAGTCTCTAAATCTTTTTCATGCATATATTAAGAGAGAGACTATAAGTTTTATCTTTTATGATGATCAAAAAAAGAGAAGAATTTACATAACATGTGCTTAATGAATATCATTTATTGCATATTTGTTTTGTCATCACCAAAAATGGAGAAATTGTTAGTCTCAAAGTTTTATATTGATTTTGTTAATGACAAAACAAATTAAAATTGTTATACAGTTGGCAAGTAATATTGTTAGATATGGACAAATCATATTTTTGAGTATATTACCTAGAGGTGCATACACTACATTTTGTGCTAAAAAGTAAAATTGTCAAATTGGATATATATGTATTAAATTGATAATATCCTATTTTATAAAACTCCAAAAATAGCAAGATCAATTTTATGTAGAAATAAACTCAAATATCTTTATTTGGATGTCTAATTTGACTCATAAACCCTTCTATATTAAAGCACACTTTTGTATCAATTTTATATATCATCTTCTAGAAAAGTCATTACTGAAATTTGCATAATAGGAGTTTAAAATAGTGAAATATATTTTATTTTACTATTAAAATTCTAATTTTATTTTATTTGTGAAATGGACATGCAATGCTTTCAATATATTTATATATATATATTACATGCATGTTTTACACTTATAGTTAAGTGGATACAATTTTTTTAACTTAGTCATTCTGCTGAGTTATACTGTCAGCAAATAGAATGAATATACTATAGTATTTTAGTCATAACTTAAAATATAAACATTCAATTTACAAAATCCAATTACAAATGATAGTAGACATTATGAAAATTTCAAAAATATATAATATGTTATTTTCTATTAAGAATTCAAGTCTTTAGAAAATTTTCGAAATTGACTAATAGATTCTGACAGAAGTAGTTTTTTAGTCTAACATATCCATGGAACATAAACTGTTTCTCTCCAGAGACTGGTTACTATCCAATGGTTCTTCTTGTATTTAAAAGTAGACTCATTACAGAGTGTTTAGAATTTTTTCTAGGATATTTTGAAAACTAGAAACTATTTTTTGAATTTTTGAATTAAGCTATGAACTGTTACTTCTAACAAAAGTTTAAAATTTGTCTTCTTCCATCTCACTAAAGATCAAGAGTTGCCCAATGTCTCTCCTATGTTTCTTTGGTAATTTTACTTATAAAAAGAGCATAGATTGAAAGAAGAAGCAAATAAGAACATACTCTCAATGTCTCCTAAATCTCTCTATTGTTATTTATGCTACATTATCTACTAACTGAATAAATAGTGCTTAGAGCTAATTCTTTAGTCTTGATAGTGCCTCCTTGAAGTAAGATCTTTTGTACATGAGTGGTAGCTAATCCTACTTAAGAGGAATTGTTACATTTCTACACCATCTCTGCTATATATTATTAGAGTTTAAAGTCACCAAATCGAAGGCTTTATTTCTAATTAGGATTTCTTGCTTCTATCAAATGTAAGGGACATAATTGAACATTGATTGATTGAAGCTTGAGAGGGTGGGCATAAACTTGGATATAAGTTGAACAATTATAAAAAAAGGTTTGCATTTCTTATTTTTGCTCTCTTTATTTTACTTGACAGTGTTTTATATTTACTTTAATTGAATTTGCAGTTTTAATTGATTCAATTTTTTATTACATATTTAAATTTTTACTCCTTAGTTTCTATGATAAATACCCAATTCACCACCTTGGTTGTTTTTCAAGACAACAATGTATTTTTATTAAATGATGGGATAGTTAGCTAAAAAGTTTTAAGCAAGAAATGAATGTTGACTCTACAACTAAAGCTGAATACACTGTAGTTGTGCAAGTTGTGAAAGAGGGTGCTTGGATAAGAAATTTCATTTCAAAGTACGGCATAGTTCTTAATGCTAAAAAATTGATTGTTATATTTAAGACAATGATGGTGTCAATGCACAAGCAACGAAACTAAAATCTTATTACCAATCCAAACATATCTTTAAACATTACCACTAGATCAAAGAATTTACTAGTAAAAGTAACATTCAAGTGGAAAGGGTTGATTTGATAGAAAATAAAATAAACCCACAAACAAAACTTCTACCACCAATGGTATTTTTGAAGTTTAGTAGAGTAGTACCCAACTCATTAATTTGATTGGTGTATTAAAATACTTTTGTATTTTCATTTTATTTGATTATCCTCATCGAATCCGTGAATTATGCATTTGATTGAAACCTTTTAGGTATACTGATTACGAGACTTGATTGTGTATACAGATGCCATAAGTCTTTATGGGTGTGTTTGGTATCCAATTTTGAGTGGAAAGAAAAGGAAAAGGGTTAAGGAAGTGAGATATCTATTGTTTGGTACCCCATTTTGGAAAGAAGAGAATGGATTTGGAACGAAAAATTAATGTAGGTCCTACATCATTTTCGTCCACCCGTTGATGAGACAATTAGGAGGAAAAGGGACAATCGCTAGCAATGCAATGACCAATCATGTATCAGTAGTAGGAATTAGCAGGGAAAATATGTTGGCAAGTAAAATTTGGAGGCAGAGGTCAACTTTCTCTGACAGCAGTGACAGTGGCTTCAGTGACTAAGAAATTTGCCAGAGGATTTCGACGATATGGGTTTGTGCCACTGCCATAGTCCCTCGTGTTCGACAAAGAATTTAGCAAAACAATTACTACCAAAAAAATGAATTTAGTGACTGCATCACCGGTCACTAAATGCAAAAGGTCGCGATTCCTGAAGGAATCAATGACTACTTTTGTGACCGATTTGGTCAATCAAAAAAGGCCTTGTCACTAATAGTTTAGTGATCCCTAAAATTGGTCACTAATTGGGTTAGTAATCCATTCTTTCACTGTGTTGTAAGTTGGTTACTAAATAGTGACCACAATCTGCTGTCAGTAATTAGTGACCGAAATTAGTCAGTCACTAATTAGTGACTGATGCAAGTAGTCACTAATTAGTGACCGAATGATTTTAGTCACTGATTATTTAGCGACCATTTTTATTAACAAAATTATATACATATTTAGTGACCCCGTATGCGGTAACTAATTAGTGACCATCATTTTTCCGTCACTAGTTAGTCACTAATTAGTAACCCATTAACGTTTTTATGCCAACTGTGTGTGGAGTCACAATTGGGTCACTAATTTTGTAGCCTCCTTGTGACCCATTTTAGGGGTCACTAGTACTGTAATTACTGTAATACATATATATCATTTCAATTGTATTCTTGTAATTCTTGTAATACATATCTATCATTTCAATTATAATTGACTCCAAGCATACATGACAAGTAATTAAACATCAGGATGCAATTAATTTCAAATGTGAAAATCTTCAACAATACAATTTGATAACTATATTTAAACATAAAAAATGAAATAAAAATGTAAGGTTTTAAAACATAATAATGTTAAAATGTAATTTCACTGCTAAGTACCTTCTGTAGTCCTCTAATTTTGGCTTGATAATGCACCATGCATTGCATTAAACTTTTTCATCATTGCAGCTATTATAGCCATCATAGTCTTCTTTCTGGCCTTCATTGCATCTTATGTGGCCTTTAGTGTTTCTTCCACTAATTTCTTGGCCTCTTCAAGCACTTGTCCCTCTCTTGATGCAGCTGCTTGTCTTTCCTCTACAAGTGCTTTAGCAATTGCCTTTTGCAATTGATCCAAACTAACATATCTAGGAGGAGGTGTCATGGACATAGAGTCAGATGAAGTGCCAATAGAAGCAAGGTCTTTGCAATGATAAGTATTTTCAAAGCCATAAATTCGATTCTTACAAGGTCCACCACTAATTGCAAGCCATTTCTGCACATCAAATGGGATATCTCAGTAGGATTGCTACCATATTGACTGCAATATGACTACTCATACTTCTCCTAGAAATAAATCAATGACTAGTATACAAATAATGTATATTAACATCAATGACAACTAATCACATTACCCTTACATGATGATAAGACTAAAATAGAAGAAATAAAATAATAGATAATGATAAGAAAGTAGATTGGAAAATATATATCAAATGACTTCTACTTAAAAATGTAACTTCATTCATAAGTACACAACTAACTGCTTGTCACCGAAAGGAACCAAGCTTGTAATTGAATCTATCGATGCTTGTAAAACCTAGGCATAGATTTTGGTACCATAAATAGAGAGATGTACATGTAACTAAAGAGAGATGTGCTTAAAACTGAAGTGAGATCTGCTTGTAATCAAATAGAACTGCGCTTGTAACTCAATTGAGATCCGCTTTTAACTAGTTGGAACTATGCTTGTAACTGAACAAGTCTAAGCCACAAGCATCCACTGGTTCAATTATAAGCAAAGTTCTATTTAGTTACAAGCAAATCTTAGTTTAGTTCCAAGCATATCTCTATTCAGTTACAAGCAAATATGTCCCTCTATTTAACCAAATCAAGATCAAGTCTTACAAATAACAATTGGTTTATTTACAAGCAAAGTTCTGTATAATTACAAGGAAAGACCCATTTACTTACAAACACATCTAAGTTCAGTTACATGCATATCTTCATTGATAGAGCGAAATGTAAGCCCAGTCTCACAAGCACCAATTGCTTTAGTTATAAGCAGGGTTCTATTTAGTTACAAGCAAATCTCAGTTCAATTCCTTATAATAGGTATTAGAAGCAATTAGAAGTATATTTGCTTAAACAAAGTATATAAAGTGACTTGTAAAATAAGTCACATTCAAGGTTAAGAATCACATGATATAATAGGTGCAGTGGGAAATCAAATGTTTTAAACTTCTTTTTAGGAAAAGTAGCAACATAAAGAACATCTATTGAGTGAAAATTACAGCAGTGAATTTTAATATATTTTGAATTGGCATACGAAGCTTACTTGAACCCTCTTCGATTTGTTGTCAACATAATTGCCTACTCTTTGTTTTCTCCGGTGAGTACGATCATGGACCTCAACTTCATTGGCCCTCGTCCAACCTTGTTCCTAGTGTATTAATTCATCAAATTAATAATTTATATAAATACATATAACTGAATAGTGATTATGATAAGAAACTTACCATTCTACATTTGTGCTCGACAAATGAAATGGAATTGCCAATGTGCTTTACAATTGACCCTTCTTTCTTAGTTAATTTGTTCTCTCTGGCTTTTATGCACTTATTCTAATAATTTGATTTATTCATCTAGCCATTGCAGATTGCCTCCCAGTCACTAGCAAGCATGTATTTGGGCATAGCCCTCATTAGATCTCTTGGATAATTACTCCCAACTTGTTGAATTGATGCTTTCTTTATTTTCTGAATTGTGTTTTTGTAATTTCTCTTATAGGTTTATTCTCATAAGTGTCATATACCGGCATCATAGTGTGGCAACCATGTGTACATCTCCAATCAGAATTACAATAATTTTGTGAAATTGCAAATATGTCAATTAGAAATGGTTGTTATTTAGAATAAATAATAGTTTGGATTATAGTATCACCTTAAATTTATTAAAAAGGTTGTCCCTCCTATCCCGAGGGACGTGCTCCCATGTTGCATATGACCCCATGTACCTCCTAAGAATGGTCATTATTTGGCAAGTGACACCCTTGAAAATGAAGCTGTCATATACAAAGTGAATGAAGTTCAATTATAGCAATATATAGATAAGTTAGGACTAAATAGTAACATTAGACCAAGTTAGAAGCAAAGTTTATCCATCATGAAATGGTTGGATAAGTTGGCGACCATCAATATGGTAGGTTTAGAACTTGCTGATAAGGGCTGACCCCCATATGCTATACCAAAAGGAGAAGGCTAACCCCTATGTGCAATGCTAGATAGAGAGGGCTGGCCCCCAAGTGCAATGCTAGACGATGTATCCATTGTCCACCTAATAGTTGTTGACTCCTTTCGATGATCGAAGTCATCAACTTCTTAGTCAAACGGCAAAGGCACCTCGTCACTATTGCACCTATTGCCAAAACCATACCCACTTCTATTGTGCCTACCAAGTCCCCGACCTTTGCTATAATACATCCTACACATACAGCATGCATTACTAGTGCAATCTTTTTCATAAATTCAAATTTGAAATTTGAGAGGACAAAGAATAAAGATTACCTGATTGGTTTTGTCAGGTGAAATGGAGTAGCAAATAGCTCGATTACTTAATATAACATAGTGTGTGAGGTAGCCATGTAAGAAAATGATTTGTCAGTGTTTCAAAGAAATATGCATCTTACACGTTGTTGCTTCTTGAAAGTCCAAGAACAATACGCATTAAATTAGAATGCCCAAATTTTAAAGTGATTGGATTGCTGTAGATAAATTTTAAAGTCATTGGATTGTTGTATACAAAAACTAAATATTGTAAATATATGAAGAAAATTATCATATACAGCATTAGAATTATATTTCTGAATATTTTAGAAATGTTATTTGACATTTCAATATAAAAGTGATTGGTCGCTAATCATCCCCCCATCCCAACTACTATTTAAATCAAAATCTTCAAACTCAGTTTTAGATTCATCCGTATCTCCCTCTTCAAATTCAACTTGCTCTTCATCTTCATCTTTATCCTCTCTCTCTCTCGTGTACTTGGTTGTGATTGGATGGGTCAAAGTTTCTCAATAGGTACATCAGTTGGTGCTACATTATGATCTACTAAGATACCTAGATCATGAAGTTCAATAGTTAGCAAAATCTGAAATGGTGTCGTTGCATGCTCTTGTTGAAATGGAGCATCAGGTATAGGAAGATTACATTAACTCTAACTTGCTAGAGGGGGAATCTCAATTCTAGTTCTTACTTTTACTTTACACACTACATGCCAGTCACATCTTTCCCTAGTATTTTCGGGAAAACTTGTGTAGTAGATTTGTTGGACTTGTTGAGCTAATACAAATAGATCATTAGTGATGAGTTTCCAGGTGTGATTGATTTTAACAAGCCCAAATCATGAATTCACTCGAGCATAGCTATGGGATACATCATACCAATGGTATTTGAATAAAATGACATGGTTTCCCATTCCAAAATATTCCAATTTCAGCACCTCTTCCAACAGTCCTTAATATTCAACCTCATCTTTGCTCTATGAGCTTCCTAGCACACAGACACGTCTATTCATTATAAATTTATGCCACCCATAATGAAGTGTGTGAAATTTATACCAATTTACAAAATAACCGTTGTATGTTTTCACCAACTCACTAAGCCCTTGTGCTATGCAACAAATGTTTTCATCAACCATATGCTGAGGATCTTTCACTTGCAAAGTTATATTTACATAATTTTAGATATCATGATACAGTTAGTGGCTGAAACTATAACTTTGTTATACGTACATAATCTTGCAACTAGCGCAAAAATTTAGAATCCTATAATCTCCCCAAATCCTCTTCTATAAGACTTGGGTATAGCCTATACATGTCTTCATAAAACTTGCAGAACAAATTTAAAAAAAAAACACAAAAAACACAATGAGTAAGTTTGGACTCTTTCTAAGGGCATCATAAACCGCGTGTTATGAGAACTCACGTGAAAAAGGAGCAACTTCTTCATGATTTAGGAGCACATATTTGTGTGCCACCTAATATTCTATGTCATTGCGGAAATGTCATCGATTTCATTGACTCTCAAGAGGTTTGCCCAGATGATAAAAAACTGAAATCTGCCCATCTAACTCCACTTCCCCACTATCGTCATTTCTAGGTAGTTGATTTAATCTGGTATGTATATTAGAGTCAAAGTATAAAGAGAAAAATGTTGCCACTTCTTCAATAATGTATGCCTCTAAAATAGAAGCTTCGACATGTGCATAGTTTTTCACCTTTTGCTTTAAACGACGTAGAAATATGTGAAAATACAAAGCTATATTGCTTTGTGTATATGATAATCTACCAATATGTAAATGCAAAACTGTACATTATTGGATATGGTAACTTAGTATTTTATCTTTCACATTGATACATCTAACGATACTGTACAAGTCCACCAACTTTTGCCTCATAAGTCAAGTGGATGGGAAGATACTCCATTATGTTGAAAAATGTCAGTGGGAAGATTTTTTCTAATTTATCGATTATCTCCACAATATTCTTTTCTAGAAGTTGCATATGTTTTACATGCAAAATAGTTGAGGATATGTCTCTAAAGAAAATGCTTAGCTCCGATATGGTTTCTTACATTGGTTTAGGTAAGAGGTCACAAAAAACAATTAAAAGTAACATCTACCTGAACACGTGACAATCATGACTTTTCATTACATAGAACTTTGACTCCTTTTCATTCACACACTGGGCAATATTTGAAACATAACCATCAAGAAATTTTAACACTTTCATCCATGTGCACACTTCTTTCACTTGTTCAGCACTTAGTGTGTAGGTTGCTTTGGACTTCACTAGTTGTCCTCTATTATTCTAAAACATATGTAGTTTAGACTTATCATAATACAACACTAAGTCTTTCCTAGCATTTCCATTGCCCTTTGACCTTTGCTTCACATCTAGCATGGTGTTGACCACATTTTTTAACACATTTCTCTCAATATGCATCACATCTAAGTTATGACAAATAAGATTTGTGAACCAATAAGGTAACTCCTAAAAGAGGCTTCTTTTAACCCAATTATGTGTAGTGCCATATCTAGGAAAATCTTTAAGATTCTCATCTTCATCATAGCTTTGCAGAGGTAATACAAATACTCACCTCTTGATTTTTATTCCTGATAAATGTGGAGGAGGGTTGTCTTCTACACATCGACCTCAGATAAAATATGGACTTTGTAATTGGTAGGTGTGATTGGAAGGCAAGAATTAATGATGACAATCAAACCATGATTACTTTCATCCATTACTTAGATGAAAAGTCTTTGTACGCTCTATACAATATAGATAGGACAATATACCATGAGTGCTCCAACAAGATACCATACCATAGGTTAGGAAGTCATTAATTGTTCACATAAGGGCTGCCTAATAAAAAAAAAATTATTTATTGAATACATCATAGGTCTCAACTCTTTTACACCATAATAGCTTTAATTCTTCAATTAGAGGCCGCAAAAAACATATCCAACTTTTTTTCATAGAATTTTGGACCTAGAATAACCATATTTAAGAAAATATATGATTTTTCCATTACCATCCTCGGAGTAAGATTGTACACCACCAATATGACTGGATAGTAAGAATAAGGAATAGCATTATTGTTGAATGTAGTAAATCTATTTGTGCACATTCCTAAGCAAACATTGCATGGCTTAGATGCAAATTGAGGATGAGAATTATCAAAATGCTTCCTTACTTCACTAGACACAAGGTGTGCCATACAACCATCTTCACATGAATTATTGAAGTGCCATGTCATCTTCTTGAATTTGTTCTTTGACATATAAAGCCTTTGAAGTCTTAAGATCAAAGGTAGGCCACGCAAAACCTTATATGGCACATTTATTCTAAAGTCTACATTTCGCGGCTTGTATCTCTCATGACCGCATATCATGCATTTTGTCTTGTACATGTTTTCTTTGTAATATAACATGTAATTTCTCTAATAAGCATTGATCTTTTCATAACCCAACCCAAGTTTGGCCACTATCTCCTTTGAATTATAAAAGTTACTTGGGAACACTACATCTTCTAGCATCATGGTCTTATCAATGTTATGATATGATCCATACATGATTCAAGTAGCTTGAAATCAAACTTAATATTCAACATCTGCGATACTGCAAACAATCTTGTCTATTTCGTGCAACCTTCCCACAAAGGTTCTTTAGCAGCTTTTAATAATTCGAAGAACTTTTTAGCTTCTGAGTTGGGTGGTCGTTCCCTCTTTGTTAGATGCTCATTCCTAAGAAATGACCAATCAAAATTCGGTTCTGCAGCATCTAAGATCATATTTCTCATCCTATTCTCATCTTCATTAATGGATGTAGAAGTTTTACCAAATACCTCGCCGAAAAGATTCCCCATGAATGTCTCAGGTAGTATAGCTTTTGTCAAAACCATAACATATGAGGAATAGTGTATAGTTTCACGATCATTGAATGTCTGATTGTGACACTTTAAACATGGACATTTTATACAACCATTATCCACAATCTCTAGATTGGAATATGCGAAATCCGTAAATTGTACTACCCCTTAGCAAACTCATCCCTTAGAAATCCATTTCCTTCAAAGTGCTGGTACAAGAATTGGTAGCCACATTCTGCGAAGGGCTTATTTTGGTATAAGTACAAGTAACAATATTATTGAATTTGAATGTTATCTAAAATTACATTCCTATGCATTCAGAGGCGAGTTAAACTATTTGTATGGCAAATAATCAAACAGATGTGACAAGAAGCAAACTTGAGAAACTAAGAAAATAGAGCACAAATTCTATATATCAATCCACCCAATATAACCTCGTATAGAAAACCTTATAAACTCTTAGAGCAAGGTAATACGAAAGGAGCAATAAACAGTTTGATGAAATTATACAGAAAGTAAGGATAGAAAACACTTACAAATAATAGAAGCACATCCAAGCGTAGGAATATAGTTGCAAAGAAGAATGCAGAATAGTGGCCCACAGTCATACCCTAGAGGAAGCAAGGCGCCCGGTTTCGTGTGAGTCATTTTTTTCTCTTCTCTCTTGCTCTCTATCTCTCTTTCCCTCTAAATATATGTTATCGTAAGGTAGGTCAACCGGTATGAGACAAAATTACGAGTGGAGGGAATGAATTTTGGGAATGATTGAAACTAGCCGCCATAGGCCCACCAAAATTTCAGTAAGGGACGCCCCCCTATCACTTCAATTTTGGAAGAAAAATTCAAAAAATTAGGTAAAATGAATTCTAATTATTATATTAATAAATTTCAACTTCTTGGTAAAATAACAAAATTGCAAAGGGAAGGGAAGCACTCAATATTAAATTTCTATAATTAAACAAGATACATATATTAATTAATAAAAAATATATTTACAATCTTGTTTCTCTTGCTGCCCCCTCTCTCCTTATATATATGTGTGTGTGTCTGTGTGTCTGTGTGTGTATACATGTGCATATACACACATACACGTATGTAAGTATGTAATAGTGGGTTATATTTTTTCAAGTATCTTAAATGAGTGTTCAACAAACTGAACCAAACCGTTTTAACGATGATGAGAGTGTACTTAGGTTTGGTTTGGTTTGATATTTAACATTTTGACAAACTGTATAACCCAAACTAAACCATAAATTATATATATATATATATGTATACACACACACAAAATCAAACATCCTATCTTTGATCTAAATATAATTTACCATCATGTTTTTTTTTACTATATATTTTTTTTCTTTTTGTTATGTTTTATATTTGTATTAGTGTGACTAAAAATCTATTACACTCTATAAATATATTTGTTCTATAATGTATGATTACTATAATCAATTGATATAGATAATGAATTTATTTAGTGAATATAGTTTATTCTATGTAGTAAATCACAAATGTGGTTCGAAACCAAAACTGTAAACTATAGTTTGGTTTTGGTTTCTAAAATTCCATACTATAAGGTATAGTTAGTTCTGAAATAGAGTATCAACACTAACTAAACCTAACCATGAACACCGCTATTATCTTTCATATAAAAATTGCATGCCCTAGGTACGTTATATTCCATAGTAACAATTGAATTTCATATATCGTTTTTTAATTAGTGAATAAAATTGGACAGGGTTGGACTTGTTTCAATGAGCACAGATGATGCTTGTAACTGCACTAATCTATGTCCATAGCGGAATGGGTCTATGATTGTAACTTGACATAACACTACTTAGAACCGAACATTTAGTCACTATGTGACACATGGATATCATGCTTGTAACTAAATTAATTTATACTTGTAACCAATACGAGTCTATACTTTTAATTGAACTGAACTCTACATATAACCGAACGCACAGTCACTATGTGACACATGGAAATCATGCTTGTAATTGAACTCATTTATGCTTGTAACCAATACGGGTCTGTACTTGTAACTTAATAGGGATATATGCTTGTAGCTAGACCTAACTGGTGCTTGGACTTGGTTCAATAAATGGAGATATATGCTTGTAATTGGACAGAACCTATGCTTGTACTTTCATAGACTTTTAAAAAGTTTTGCCCTACTAATAATTATGCGCCACCTGATCTTTCCCATGCAGACTCTCTCTCTCCCACCCATAAATGATACAATTATTGCCTGATAGGATAACCACTCCAAGCACCCAAAACACCAGGTGACGCCATGGGCACTGCCAAATCCTACTCCTACCATCATTAGAGCATTACTAGAATGAGCACTCATAACCCAACACGCCTTGTCAACCCACAACGAGCAACGACCACCACAAGCCCAAGAGGAAGCTTGTAAGCTCTCTCTTCCTCCCCTCGTCTCTATTTTGTGCCTTAATTTTGTTCTTGTCGTTTGTATATTTTTTACCAATCATGCATGTCAATTTTTTTGTATTTTGTTTTCCATTAGTTGAGCATTAATGAAACTGAGGATAAAGTGAATAGTTTATATAACATTTGGACAATATTATATGTTTTCTGTTCTATGGGTTGCGAGCAAACCTAGCATGGAATGAGTTGTGTGCGAGTTCACAAGCATATGTTGTGTATTGTATTATATGTTTAACATTTATATGTATTCTAACATTTGGGCCATATTATATGTATTCTACCATTGTTGCTTATACAAAATGGCACGTAAAAGGGTTGCACAGAAAATTGACTGAAGGGCTATTGAAACTTTTGCGGGCAGAGTAGCTAAAGCTGAAATTAAGGATTCAAATAGACATGTTACTAGTTTAATACTTTTCAGGTAAAATTATTGTCCATCTTAAAATTCACAATATTTTATAAAATATGTAACTAACAAAGTCTTTTAATAATTGATTGTAGGCAGGACTTTATGACTCAGAATGCATGTGTATATGGCTTAGGTTTCACATAGGGGAAGTGTGCTATACTAAGTGCATGGAATGAGTTGCCCTCCAGTAAGAAAGAGAGGCATGTTGAAGCTATCAAGAGAAGGCAGGTAGCCTTCAAGGATAAACATCACATTGAGAGTGATGCAAAGTCTCATTATATAAGTGCTAAGTTACAAGCATGAATATGTTAAACTATAATAATGATTATATTAATGGTAAATTTTTAAGCAAATACCTGCAATATTACAACAATAAACATGTCAAATTACATACAAAAATTGCCAAATTACAAGCACTAAATTCTTACTTTGGGCATTATCATGAAAGTAGGCTACTGTCCTTTTAAGATGTTCTCCAACAAAATTCCAGAAATTATTTGAAAATTAACTAAAAAACAAAGGTGAGATGTGATAAAGATGGGTTTTAGGGGTTTGTTATAGGTAAATTGCAAACTGTTGGCCCTAGATCTCTACATGGAATTGGTCAAAAATTTTGATTGCTATTGAAGAGTAGTGGTTGTTCGGGGCCACAGAGCTAAGGTGATAGTTACGAATGTTGACATAGTACTTAGCATACCTTCATCAGAGTCGTCCTTAGCTCTAACTGACAAGAGGGGCAGGAAAGTATCTGAGGAGTGCAGACACTTAAGCATGTAAGCCTAACCAATCTAGAGGCAAATATTAAGCTAGGCAGGGTGAAAACATTGTTTAGGAGATCATTCATCCTATACACCTTGATCGTCCGTCTCTGCCCAACCTCAAAGAATGCCCCTAATCCTAGACTCCTAAATGTTGTAGCTGACGTGAGCAATCCATCACAGTATAACTGGGGTCAACTAGTATTGGATTGGCTAATGGCTCTGATCCAAGAGTTTCAGGCAAGTAGAGGATTCAAAAAATCACTCGGTGGTTATACATTCTTCTTAATGGTAAGTTGTGTTCTACTGTCCCATTTTTGACTTGCATGTTCTTACTTGAATTCACAAATGACAGTTTTATTATCTAATCTTTACTAGCTTTTTTACTTCTACAAATTCCCCATCCCATCAATGAAAGTTAGTAATGAGGCACCTTTGATAAGGCATTGAAAAAACAAACAAATTCAAAGGCCCATTCAAATTGACAGGAAAGGCAAAGAGTATTGTAATACATCTATTATGTTACAAGCAGTCATATAATACTTTCAAGTATTGGATATGTAAAGTTACAAGCATATATATGTGAAGTTATAAGCATGTCATTTTCAAGTTATTTATGTAAAGGCCAATTCATTTAACATATTTACATATATTCCAGGGTGTTGTCCCTCAAGAAAGCACTAGCATGGATCCAAACATTACTGCTAGTGGGCTGTAACACTAAACACTAAATGTCACATTATTGTACTTATTTTTTATTAATTTACCTTTAATTGGTTTAAGCTTACAAGGAATATTTTTAAAGATGTAATGTCAACGATTCACAAAAAATTGAAATTTGTTGATATTGCACTGAGAGCTACTATTGCAGCACCTTCAACCTCCACCGAATAGGCACAGCAAGAACAAGCTTAGGAGGAATGCCATCAAACCCTAGGGGCACCTGCTACTGCATCTCCAACATCTCAGCAACAAGTTGAGGAGCTGGACAAAAGCCAAGGGGCACCTTAGGAAAAAGAACAAATTGAGGACGTCCTTGTTCAACATCCACCTGAAGAACTTGCTGTTGAAGCAAAGTCCAACGACAACGTATGCTAGGAGAAAACCGTCGGTGTCCTCATCTACAAAGCAAAAAAATTTTCCCTTGACTCACTGTTTTCATATTGTGCTAGCAAATCACCATCTGACGATGACAGGTACCTCAAAATTAATTTTCTAGTTCAAACTAATTTATATACTTTTATGACAATATGATTCATATACGTTCTACTTATATGATAGGTGCTTGTTAGTATCATTGGATTACACTTGTCAAAATTAGACTATGCAGTCTCTTTCATAGACAATGGGTGTCCAATATGATATGTATTACTTACTTTTGATTGCATTATTTAATATTGAGTTGCATTGTTTAATGTTGTCCTGCCCAAATTAGGTTGTCATGTTTGCTGCAATACTATAGAATCATGAACAATTAGAAGCAAATGGTGTAATAGATCGACATTTTCTTGACCCTCTCTTTATGGTGGGAATTTTTAAACTATATTTGTAATCAGTAGTTTCAATATAATCTGATGAGTGGATAACAATTTTTTTTCCATGTAGGATAAATTAATAGTATATTTGGATGGGCCCTCCGAAGACACCTCTTTCATTCAGAGTATCTTTGATCAGATTTTTGTAAGATATAACATCTTCTGTTGCAATTGGGTAAGTTTAATTATAGTTGTAAGTATATTATTGTTAGTTACTATTATATCTCTATACAGTTACTAAAATTTTATAATTATTCTAAGTTTTTGATGTTGTCTGTATAAGGAGCATTGGGGCTATTACGTACTATCCCTCACTTAAAGAACACCATATGTGTTAAATTTCATGAAGATGAATGAAGTAAGCCCAAGGCATCAACTTGACTAGTTCACGGTATCATGGCATTGGCAACATATTCATAAATTTCACTACACTATTTGCTCCACCATCTGAATGACATGTACGTTTTTTTCGCCCATGTGACAAAATTTCAAGAGCTCCTGCAAGAATTTGGCCACAAATCTCCAGAGGAAGACCAAGTCATGCTAGAACATGTCAATCTCCTTGAGCAATTAAACAGGTGAGCATAGATTTAAATTAATTGGAACATATAATGTCTCATTATATTATTCATATTTAATATGTGGATGCAATTGTAATTGCGAAGTGTATGTATTGAGATACATTCAGACTTGGAATAATATACCCATGCCTAAATATACTCCTGTAAGTGACTCATCACAACAACACTACTATGACATGTGTACAATAATATGGTATATTCAATTTTAATCTGATATGTTTCTATAGGGTATGATACAAGAGTTCAGGAAATAATATGTATGTAACTGGGTGACACACCCCAGAAATGAATATTGGGAAAAAGTACTGAAGGATGCTAAAGTATGGGCCATATTAAGTTGAGCTTCACATCACCTGTAATGGAAAATATAGGGACTATGGTAGTTCCTAGTAGACATGCAACATGAAGCATTTTGAATGTCTTGAAATTTTTTTTAGTAATTATTCATAGGACATATATGTAGGAAAACAATTATTGGTTATTAGTTAAGCATATACATTGTCTATAGATTCAGGAAAACAATTTTACAGATATTCTTTATTGGTCATGATTATTGGTTATTGTACAAATCTATATTTCACACATTCTTTTTCAAGCTTATTATTGAATATATTGAAAAGGTTATGCTTCAAACTAAACAGTGATATGTCTGTAACTAAATAGATCTTTCCTTGTAACTGAACAGAACTAAGCTTATAACCTATCCAATTGACGACTGTCATACTGTTTGGGTGAAATAAATGGTGACATATGATTGTAACTAAATGGAATTATGCTTGTAACTGAACAGGTCTATACTTGTAACTGAACGGAACTCCTCTAATAACTAAACCAACGGATGACTAAAGCTCATTATTTTCAATAAGCACAGATAGGGCTTCTAAGTAAATGGAGATATGATTGTAACTAAACAAGTCTCTACTTGTAACTAAACGAAACTCTACTTGTAACTGAAACAATCATTGACATTTGGACATAGACTAAAATTTGTGAACAAACTGTGTATATTTCTTGTAACTGAGCAAGTCTATGCTTATAATTGAATGGAACTCCTCTCATAACCAAACCAGCAGATGACCAAAACTCATTATTTTCAATAAACACAATTGATGCTTATAGGTAAATGGAGATACAATTGTAACTGAATGGGCTTCTGCTTATAATTAAAGAGAACTTTACTTATAACTAAAATAGTCTCTAACATTTTGACTTAGGCTAAAATTGGTGAATAAACCTTGTATATTGCTTATAACTAAACGAGGCTATGCTAGTAATTGAACAAGTCTATACCTATAACTAAACAAAACCCCTCTAATAACCAAACTAGCGAATGAATAAAGATTATAATTATCAATAAACACAGATAATGCTTGTAAGTAAACGGAGATACGATTGTAACTGAATGGGTCTCTGTTTGTAACTAAAGGGAACTTTGCTTGTAATCAAAACAGTCATTGACATTTTGACTTTGGCTAAAATTGGTGAATAAATTGTGTATTTTGCTTGTAACTGAATGGAGCTATGCTTGTAACTAAACGGAACTCCTTTAATAACCAAACCAGTGAATTACTAAAGCTCATTACTTTCAATAAACACTTATGATGTTTGTAAATAAATGGAGATGCGATTGTAATAGAACAGGCCTCTGCATATAATTAAACAGAACTCTGCTTGTAATCAAAACAATTATTGACATTTTGACTTAAATTAAAATTGGTGAACAAACCATGTATTTTGCTTGTAACTGAACAAGGCCATGCTTGTAATTGAATGAAACTCCTTTTGTAACCAAATCAATAGATGACTAAAGCTCATTACATTCAATAAACATAGATGACGCTTGGAAGTAAATGGAGATGTGATTGTAACTAAATGGGTCTTTACTTGTAACTAAACTGAACTCTAGTTATAACCAAAACATCATCAGCATTGTGACTTTGGCAGAAATTAGTGAACAAACCATGTGTTTTGTTTGTAACTGAATGGAACACTTCTCTCACAACATGCTTGTAACAAAATAGAGATCTACTTGTAATCTAATGAAACAGAGACATGCTTGTAACTAAAATGGTTCCTCTTAGTGAGCTAAATATTTAATTATAGAAAAGAATTTATTACTTACCAATTTGTAATCGACAAAAATGGGTCATAAATGAGTGACCATTTTTGTAATCATTTGAGTTAGGTCACTAATTAGTGACCGCTGTAAAGGATCATTTCCTCAAGTAATGACCCTAATAGTAACCACATAAAGGAGAGTCACTAATTAGTGACCCCTTTTGTAACTGTCAAAAACAAAGTCAATAATTAGTGACTCATTTGTAACCGTCAAAATGGGTCACTAATGAATTACCAATTGTAAAGCGCCATGCCCAAATTTGTGACTTTCTTTGTGACCACCAAGAGAAGGCCACTAATTAGTTAACTATTTTGTAACCAACTTAAATGCAGTTACTAATCAGCGACCCTTTCGTAACTAAAATAGTAGCAGTCACTAATTTTGTGACCAATTTCTAACCAAAGTGACTGCAGTCACAAAATCGATCTCAAATCGGTCACAAATTGGTTATTATTTTTTTGCAAAAAAATGAAAGTGAGTCAATCATTAATAGATCACTAATCAGTCACTATTTAGTAAACCATTTCTGCAGTCACTAATTATATTTTTTCTGATAGTGAATTCAACAGAGGGTGCTGCTTAATGCTAAACATTTTATTCTAGAAAGGACTATGTTCTTCCTACTGCATACGTAATCTCCTTTCCAATACATTCTTCCAGGTGACAAAATAGATAACTCACAAGAAATGAAATCGAGAATTAGTTTCTTTCTCTCTCTTTTCTTTTCCATGCAATCCGGATGGCACATAGGGACTACGTTATATATATATATGTGTGTGTGTGTATGTATATATCTAGAGCTTTCTGTTCTAAGCATTAATTAAAAAAATTAATTTTTTATTATTTATCTTAAATTAGTTTCCTGATTTGCATCAATACAATTCAAAATAGATTAAAAAATTTATGTAAATACTTACACGTTTGGAAAAGACATTGATAAAGTAAGAAAACATTTGCATGAGTTATAAAATTTAAAAAATAATCAAAGTGAGTTAAAATAATATTATGTAAAATTATTATTTTAAACTTTATAAGTCATTTAAAAATGTTTTAGTTATCTCTTTCTTTCTCTCTCTCCTATATGTATATATATTGCCACATAAACACTTATATAATTTTTTTCAATTATTTTGAATTGTACCTATATGAATATGTTTATATAAGTTATGGAACTAATTTAACAAAAATAATAGTTGGCGGATGAATTTAAGAATTTTATTTCCATTCATTTGAATCCTTACAATTTTTATTTACTTGTATTCTCTCTTTTTCTTAGACAAAACCAAACAAAAGAAGATAAACACCCCCTTCTTTTCCATTGGATGATACCAAATAATGGAAAGAATGCATCCCTTCATTTCGTTTTTATTCTTTTCTTTTCTTCCGTACGATATCCATTCCTTTCCTTTCCACTCTACGATATCAAATATAGCCAAAAGTTTTAGTCTTAAAACATTCTAAGTCATGAAATATATCAAGAAAAGATATTTATTACATTTAGATTAGACTTGCACACATATGGAATGCTTGTTAAGAAAATGCCCCATTTTATGAGCAATTGGTATAATGACACTAATGCGTACATGTGGATGCTTGTTAGAGAATGATTTCACTAGACTTGCTCAGAGAACTGGCCCTTAAAATTTTATGTGTTTGTGATACTGCATTAAGTAATCCTCCAACTTGAAGTTCTATTATGATTTGGAATATAAATACTTATATTTTAATATTCTCCCCTATTCATGTAAGAGGTTTTATGTTAAGCATAAGTCATTCATATATAATGGTCTATGAAAACTGACATAAGATCCATTGCATATCTAGTAAAATAAGTGAATCTCCTATACGATCTACAAATAATTATTTTGTAAGTCCTCGCACAAAACAAGTGACCGATAATTATGGAATGGGTTTTTTAAATTAATTATTTAAACAATATTTCAAATAGATATATCATTATTCAAATTGCAAGGATGTGGACATAATATCCCAATCATATATCTTAATTGAGAGATTAATTAATGGAGTGATTATACTTGCTTGGTACGCATGAACAAAAAATGTTTATAACTTTATCTTCACCTATTTTGAGCCTTTATGGGTTTGTTGTCAAACATATCTCGTGAAGTGTGGGTACATTTATTTTAATAGGGGATTAGATCATGAGTAGTTAATTAAAAAATATTTAATTAAACAAAGTAATTAATTTTAATTAATTACTCATATACTAAGCTATTCTCTAGGGACTTACTATTAGCAAATTGGTAAAGCTAAGAATCATATAGTACAGCAAATAAGGTTCATATCATTTGGAAAAAAATTATTGTAAATTAAATTGATTTAATGAGTTAAATCAGCTAATTAAATTATTTATTATCTAATTGAATTACAATGAATATAATATATTTATTTAAATTAAATTGTTTAATTAATTAATAGTAACTTGGGGATGTGCATATCAAATCATCATGGAAGTCTGCTATTTGGTTAGAAGTCTATTTTGGGAGATAATCAACAATTTGATTATTTATATATTTAGAGAAATATTATTTGATTTTTTAAATTAAATAATGTGTATTATCTCCTAAATTAAGATTCAAATGTGATTTGGTTTTCCTCTATAAATAGGTGTATAGGGAATGTCATCCTAGTTAGTCTTTTGAAAGAGTTAAGAGCATTTTCCTATATTAAAAGAAGTTTTGATAGAACTCTCAAAAAGTGAAGAGAGTTTTCGATCAATAGTATAATCTGAAACTCCAATAAAAGGTTGTCGTGTAGATACCTTTAGAGAAAATACACTTGAACTTCCCCTGAATGAATCCAACGCTCATATTTGATTATTATTACTATGATTTGAATTCACTCAAACTCTACAAAAGTTCAAAATTTGAAATACATAAAATCTTTTTTAGCTTAAATATATACATAATGTATTTTTGTAAAAAATCAAGAAATGAAAAATTTTGATCATCAAGTCCAATTTTATTTTCTGCAATTTTTCTTTTATTTCAATTTCTTTTTCATTTCAATAAACTATGTTTTTGTTTCTTTGAAAGTCAATAGCCATTGAAATAACCCACTAAAAGAGACCTACGGGGAATGACTTTCTATCTGAAAGGACACCAAGCTCTTTTGGAAATGACCAAATACAAATGAATGCACAAATCTATCATTTCCCCTCTTTGTCTATCTATCTCTATCATGGTGGGCACATAAAGTTGTTTTTCCTCCTTAATATTTCTCTCTTCAACACTTAATTTTCTCACCCAAAATGCTTTCATCACTATAAAAAAAAAAAAGGCATTTAGTGACCGTATCATCGGTCACTAATTTTAAAGGGTAACGGTTATTGAATAAATTAGTGACTGCATTTGTGACCGATACGGTTGGTCAAAAAAAGTCTCGTCACTTATCAGTTTTATGACCAAGGCAATCACTAATTAGTAACCAAAATAATTGGTCACTAATTAATGACCGCTATAGTCAATCACTAATTTGGTCACTAATTAGTGACCACCATTACTTTGGTCACTAAATAGTGACCGTAATTTTCTGTCATTAACCAGTGACCGAATAAGTGACCAAATATTTTTTGTCACTAATTATTGACCGAATTAGTGACTGATTGTATTAGTGACTAATTAGTGACCGAAACATACAGTCACTAATTAGTGACCGAAAACACGTGGTCACTAATTTGTGACCGAATTGTTTCAATCACTGATTGTTTAGTGACCCTTTTTATTACAACAAAATTAGATGCACATTTAGTGACTGGGAATGCGGTAAGTAATCAGTTACTGCAATTTTTTTGTCACTAGTCGGTTACTAATTAGTGATCCCATTAACCTTTTATCCTAACTGCATGCAGGGTCACAATTGGGTCATTAATTTTGTGACCTCCTTGTGACCCATTTTAGGGGTCACGATACTGTAATTGCTGTAATACGTATATATCATTTCAATTCCTATAATGCATTTGTAATTCCTGTAATGCATTTGTATCATTTCAATTGTAATTCAAGTAGCACACATGAAAAGTGATTAACATCATAGTACAATTAGTTTGAACTGTCAAAATCTTAATAATACAATTTGATAACTATTTTGAAACTTAAAAAATAAAATAAGAATATAAAGTATTAAAACATAACAATGTCAAACCGTAACTTCACTGCTTATTGTCTTCTCTAGTGCTCGTAGTTTGGGTTGATGATCCATCTTGCATTGTATTGAACTTTTCTATCATTGTAGCCATTGTAGCCATTGCAGCCATCATAGCCTCCTCCTTGGCCTTCATTGCCACCTCTCTGGCCTTCAGTGTCTCTTCTGCTAATTTCTTGGCCTCCTTAAGCACTTGTGCCTCTCTTGATGTTGCTACTTGTCTCTCCTCTACAAGCGTTTTAGCAATTGCCTCTTGTAATTAATCCAAACTGACATATCTAGAGGAGGTGCTGTAGAGACGGATTCAGATTAAGTGTCAATAGAAGCAAGCTCTCTGTAATGATAGGTGTTCCAAGACCATAAATTCAATTCTTGCAAGGCCCACCACAGATTACAATCCATTTTTGTGCATCAAATGAGCTTTCTAGTGTAGGAGTGCTGCCATATTGACTGCAATATAAGTGCTCATACTCTTCCTAGAAATAAATCAATGACGATATAAAATTAATGCAAATTAACATCAATGACAAGCAATCACATTACCTTAGATGATGATAAGACTAGAATAGAAGAAATAAAACAATAGATTTTGGAAAGAAAGACAAATAGAGCTATACTTGTAACTCAGCTGAGATCTACTTGTAACCAATCAGAACTATACTTGTAACTAAACAAAGTTATGCTTGTAACTGAATAGGTTTAAGCCACAAGCATCCATTGGTTCATGTTACAAGTAGAGTTCTGTTTAATTACAAGCAGATCTCCGTTCAATTCCAAGCATATCTCATTTCAATTATATGCAATATGTCCTTCTATTCAACCAAACCTATGACCAAATCTTAGAGACAATGACTTGTTGAGTTACAAGCATAGCTTTGTATAGTTACAAGGACAGGCTTGTATAGTTACAAGCACATCTAAGTTCAGTTACATGCATATATCTTCAATGATAGAATGAAATGTAATCCCAGTCACACAAACATCCATTGGTTCAGTTACAAGCAAGGTTTTGTTTAGTTACAAGCAAATCTCAGTTCAATTCCAAACATATCTCGATCTTAGTTCAATTCCAAGCATATCTTCTTTCAGTTACATACAGATATGTCCTCTATTCAACCAAACCTAGGACCAAGTCTTAGAGGCAAAACTTATTCAGTTACCAACATAGCTTTGTATGGTTACAAGGAAAGGCTCGTTTAGTTATAAGCACATCTAAATTCAGTTACGTGCATATATCTTCATTTATAAAATGAAGTTTAATCCCAGTTATACAAGTAACCATTGTTTCACTTACAAGCAAGATTCTATTCAGTTACAAGTAGATCTCAGTTCAGCCTCATATGATAGGTATTAGAAGCTATTGGAAGCTTACTTGCCTAAACAAAGTATATAAGCGACATTCCAGTTAAAAAATAAGCCACCTTCAAGTTTAAGAATCACATGATATAATAGGTCCAGTGGAAAATCAAATGTTTTATGCACTTTGTCAGGAATAGTAGCAGCATAAAGAACATATATTGAGTGAAAATTATGGTAGTGAATTTTTATTAATTGTGAATTTGACATTAGAAGCTTACTCGAACCCTCTTCAAGTTGTTATTGACATAATCACCATCTCCTTGTTTTCTCTAGTGAGTACAGTCATGGACCTCAACTTGGTTGACCCTTATCCCACCTTGTTCCTAGTGTATTAATTCATTAAGTGATAATTTATTAAAATAAATGTAACTGAATTGTGACTGTGATAAGAAATTTACCATTCTATGTTTGTGCTCGGCAAATGAAATGGAACTGCTGGTGTGCTTTACAATTGATTCATCTTTATCAATCAGTCTATTCTCTCTAGCTTTTTTACACTTATTCTGATAGTTTGGTGCATTCATCCAGCCATTACAATTGCCTCCCAGTCAATGGCGAGCATGTATTTGGGCACTGCCCTCATTAGATCCTTTGGGTCATCATTCCTAACTTATTGATTGCTGTGTTATTTATTCTATGAATTGCGTTCTTGTAATTTCTCTTGTGGATTTGCTCCCATGATGCCGTATACCTAGCATCATGGTGTGGCAACCACGTGTACATCTCCTATCAGAATTAAAATAATTTTGTGAAATTGCAAATATGTAAATTAGAGATACTTATTATGTAAAACAAATAATAATTTGAATATATAGTATCAACTAAATTTTATTAAAAAGGTTGTCCTTATCCTGAGAGAGTTGCTCCCATGTTGCATGTGGTCCCATATACCTCCTAAGAATGGACATTATATGGCGAGTGACAACCTCGGGAATAAAGCTGTCAAATACAAAATGATTGAAGTTCAGTTGCAGCAATATGTGGATAAGTTAGGACTAAATAATAAAATTAGACCAAATTGAAAACAAAGTTTACCCATCATGAAATTGTTGGATGAGTTGGCGGCCATCAATATGGATAGTTTAGAACTCGCAAATTCGGGCTGACCCCAAGTGCTATGCTGAAAGGAGAAGGGTGGCCAACATGTGCAATACTAGATGGAGAGGGCTGGCTCCCAGCTACAACGCTGGACGATATATCCACCGTCCACCTAAAAAAACCATTGACTCATCTCGAATATTAAGTCGTCAGCTGCTTGGTCAAATGTCCAAGGCACGTGGTCACTAATGTGCCTGTCACTAAAACCATGCCCACCTCTGCCACACCTACCAAGTCCCCGACCTGTGCTAGAAGACGTCCTACACATACAGCATGCATTGCCAATGTAATCTTTTTCATAAATTCAAATTTGATAGTTGACAGGACAAAGAATAGAGGTTACCTAATTAGTATTGTTAAGTGAAATGGAGTAGTAGATACCTGGATGAGTTAATACAACATATTGTGCAAGTAATATTGAAGAGTTCAACAAAATCACATGAACATTTCAACAAACAAAAAATAAACCTTCGACAGCTTGTCGACCTTGAAACAAAAACTAAATATTGTAAACATATAAGGAAAATTACCATGTACAACTATAGAATTACATTTCCAAGTATTTGAAAATGTTATTTGACAGTTCAATACAAAAGTGACTGGTCGCTAATCATCCCCCCCATCCTAATTGCTATTTGAATTAAAATCTTCAAACTCAGGTTCAAATTCATCCATATCTCCCTCTTCAAATTCCACTCCTTCTTCATCTTCATCTCCATCCTCTCTTTCTCATGTACTTGGCTACATTAGATGGGTTGAAGTTTCTCGATAGGTACCTCAATTGGTGCCGTACTATAATCTACTAAGATACCCAGATAATCAAGTTAAACAATAAGCAAGATCTGAAATGGTGCTAGTATGTGTTCTTCTTGAAATGGAGTATCAAGTATAGGAAGATCGCATTCACTCTGCCTTGCCAGAAGGGGCATCTGAATTCTACTTCTTAATTTTACTTTACACACTACATGTCAATCACACCTTTCCCTAGTGTTTCTGGGGAAACTTGTGTAGTAAACTTGCTAGGCTTGTTGAGTCAATACAAATGGATCATTAGTGTTTAGCTTCCAGTTGTGATTGATTTCAACAAGCCCAAATTGCATATTCACTCTAACATGGCTAGGGGACACATCAAACCAATGGCAATTGAATAAAACAACATGGTTCCCATTTCAAAGTATTCCAATTCTAGCACCTCTTCCAACAATCTGTAATAATCAACCCCATCCTCGCTTCATGAGCTCCCAAGCACATAGACACCACTATTTAATATGGATTTATGCCACCCATAAATCAAGCGTGTAAAATTTATACCCATTTACAAAATAACTATCGTATATTTTAATTAACTGACTAGGCCCTTGTGCTATGCAGTAAATGTTTTCATTAACCATATGCTGAGAAATCTCTCACTTGCAAAGTTGTATTTATGTAATTTTAGCTATCATGATACAGTTAGTGGCTGAAACTGTAACTTTGTTATACTTACATAAACCTACAACCAACGTGGAAATTTGAAATCCCGAAATCTCCCAAGTCCTCCTCTGTAAGGCTTGGATATTCTATACATGTCTTCATCAAACTTGCTAGATAAATCCAAAAAATAATTACAATACGGTAAGTTAGGACTATTTCCGAGGGCATCACAAACTACGTGTTATGGAACTCACGTGGTAAAAGGAACAACTTCTTCACATGTTGCATGTGGCCCCATATATCTCCTAAGAATGGACATTATATGGCGAATGACAACCTCGGGAATAAAGCTGTCAAATACAGAATGATTGAAGTTCAGTTGCAGCAATATGTGGATAAGTTAGGACTAAATAATAAAATTAGACCAAATTAGAAACAAAGTTTACCCATCATGAAATTGTTGGATGAGTTGGCGGCCATCAATATGGATAGGTTTAGAACTCGCAAATTCTGGCTGACCCCCATGTGCTATGCTGAAAGGAGAAGGGTGGCCAACATGTGCAATACTAGATGGAGAGGGCTGGCTCCCAGCTACAACGCTGGACGACATATCCACCGTCCACCTAAAAAACCATTGACTCATCTCAAATATTGAAGTCGTCAGCTGCTTGGTCAAATGTCCAAGGCACGTGTCACTAATGTGCCTGTCACTAAAACCATGCCCACCTCTGCCACACCTACCAAGTCCCGACCTGTGCTAGAAGACGTCCTACACATACAGAATGCATTGCCAATGTAATCTTTTTCATAAATTCAAATTTTGATAGTTGACAGGACAAAGAATAGAGGTTATCTAATTAGTTTTTGTTAAGTGAAATGGAGTAGTAGATACCTGATGAGTTAATACAACATATTGTGCAAGTAATATTGAAGAGTTCAACAAAATCACATGACAGTTCAACAAACAAAAAATAAACCTTCGACAGCTTGTCGAACTTGAAACAAAAACTAAATATTGTAAACATATAAGGAAATTACCATGTACAACTATAGAATTACATTTCCAAGTATTTTGAAAATGTTATTTGACAGTTCAATACAAAAGTGACTGGTCGCTAATCATCCCCCCCATCCTAATTGCTATTTGAATAAAATCTTCAAACTCAGGTTCAGATTCATCCATATCTCCCTCTTCAAATTCACTTCTTCTTCATCTTCATCTCCATCCTCTCCTTCTCATGTACTTGGCTACGATTAGATGGGTTGAAGTTTCTCGATAGGTACCTCAATTGGTCGTACTATAATCTACAAAGATACCCAGATAATCAAGTTAAACAATAAGCAAGATCTGAAATGGTGCTAGTATGTGTTCTTCTTGAAATGGAGTATCAAGTATAGGAAGATCGCATTCACTCTGCCTGCCAGAAGGGGCATTTGAATTCTACTTCTTAATTTTACTTTACACACTACATGTCAATCACACCTTTCCCTAGTGTTTCTGGGGAAACTTGTGTAGTAAACTTGCTAGGCTTGTTGAGTCAATACAAACGGATCATTAGTGTTTAGCTTCCAGTTGTGATTGATTTCAACAAGCCCAAATTGCATATTCACTCTAACATGGCTAGGGGACACATCAAACCAATGGCATTTGAATAAAACAACATGGTTTCCCATTTCAAAGTATTCCAATTCTAGCACCTCTTCCAACAATCTGTAATAATCAACCATCCTCGCTTCATGAGCTCCCCAGCACATAGACACCACTATTTAATATGGATTTATGCCACCCATAATCAAGCGTGTGAAATTTATACCCATTTACAAAATAACTATCGTATATTTTAAATTAACTGACTAGGCCCTTGTGCTATGCAGTAAATGTTTTCATTAACCATATGCTGAGAATCTCTCACTTGCAAAGTTGTATTTATGTAATTTTAGCTATCATGATACAGTTAGTGGCTGAAACTGTAACTTTGTTATACTTACATAAACCTACAACCAACGTGGAAATTTGAAATCCCGAAATCTCCCAGTCCTCCTCTGTAAGGCTTGGGTATATTCTATACATGTCTTCATCAAACTTGCTAGATAAATCCAAAAAACAATTACAATACGGTAAGTTAGGACTATTTCTGAGGGCATCACAAACTACTGTTTTATGGAACTCACGTGGTAAAAGGAACAACTTCTTCACAATTTAGGAGCACATATCTGTATACCGCCCAATATTTTGTACATTGTGGAAATATCGCCGATTTCTTTGAGTCTTAAGAGGTCTACCTGGACAAAGACAAAAATTGAAAGCTCCCCACGTAACTGCACTTCCCCACCATCGTCATTTCTAGGCACTTTATTTAATCTAGTGTGTATATTGGAGTCAAAGTATAAAGAGTAAAATGTTGTCACTTCCTCAATAATGTATGCCTCCACAATAGAAACTTCCACATGGCACAATTTTTCACCTTTTGCTTTAAATGGTGTAGAAACCTGTGAAAATACTATATTGGTTTGTGTATGTGATAATCAACCAATGCATAAATGCAAAACTGTACATTGTCGGATATGGTAAATTAATATTATACCTTTCAAATGGATATATCCAACAATACTGTACCAATCCAACAACTTTTACTTTGTAGGCCAAGTGGATGGGAAGATGCTCCATTACATTAAAGAATGCCGGTGGGAAGATTTCTCTAATTTATAGATTATCTCCACAACATTCTTTTCCAGGAGCTACATGTGTTTAACATGCAAAACAGTTGAGCATATATCTCTAAAGAATACGCTCAGCTCTGATATGGCTTCTCACATCGGTTTAAGTAAGAGGTCATGGAAAATAATCGGAAGTAACCTCCGCATAAACACGTGGCAATCATGACTCTTCATTACATAGAACTTCCACTCTTTTCGTTCACACACTGGCCAATATTTGAAGTATAGCCATCAGAAATTTTCAAGCCTTTCATCGATTTGCACACCTCTTTCACTTGTTCAACACTTAGTGTGTAGGTTGCTTTGGGCTTCACTAGTTGTTCTCTATTGTTCTGAAATATATGTAGTTCAGGCCGATCACAGTACAATTCTATGTCTTTCCTTACATTTCCATTGTCCTTCAACCTTCCCTTCACATCTAACAGAGTGTTGAACACATTTTTAAAGACATTTCTTTCAATATGCATCACATCCAAGTTATGGCAAATAGGATTTGTGGACCAATAAAGCAACTCCCAAAAGATACTTCTTTTAACCCAATTATGTGCATCATTATATGCAGGCAAAATCTTCAGAACTCCCATCTTCAGCATAGCTTTATGAAGGCAATATAAAAGTCTCCTCTTGATTTTTGTTCCTGATAAACGTGGAGGAGAATTGTCTTCTTCACGTCAACCTTGGATAAATTGTCGACTTTGTGCTCAGTATGCATGATTGGAAGATAAGAATTGACGGTGACAATCAAACCATGAGTACTTCTTCCATCCATTGCTTAGACAGAAAGCCTTTGAAAGCTCCATACAATATGGACCAGACAAGCTACCATAAGTGCTCCAGCAAGATACCATACCGTAGGTGGGGAAGTCATTAATTATACACACAAGAGCTGCCCGCATAAAGAAATTCTGTTTATTGAATGCATCATACGTCTTGACTTTTTCATGCCATAATAGTTGTAATTCATCATAAAAGGCCACAAAAACACATCTAACTTTTTTTCGATGGATTTTGGACCCGAAATAACCATATTTAAGAAATATATGGTTCCTCCATTACCATGCCTGAGAGAAGATTGTATACGACCACCATTACTGGCTAGTAAGAATAAGGAATGGCATTGTTATTGAATGGAGTAAATCCATCTGCGCACATTCCTAAGCAAACATTGCGTGACTTATATAAATTGAGGATGAGTACGATCAAAATGCTTCCACGCTTCAGTATGCGCAGGGTGTGCTGTGCTACCATCTTCACATGGATTATGGAAAGCCATGTCATCTCCTTGGATGTACTCTTAGACATATAAAGCCTTTGAAGTCTTGGGACGAGAGGTAGAAAGCGCAAAATCATGTATAGCGCATCTATTCTAGAGCCTACGTTTCTTGACTTGTATCTCTCATGACTGCACATCATGCATTTTGTCTTGTGCATGTCTTCTTTGTAATATAACATGCAATTTCTCTGACAAACATCTATTTTCTGATAACCCAAACCAAGTTTGGCCACTGTCTTCTTTGAATTGTACAAGTTACTTGGGAATACTACATTTTCTAGTATCGTGCTTTCTCATCAATGTTATGTGTGATCCATACATGGGTTCAGATAGATTGAAATCGGACTTAATATTCAATATATGCGACATTGTGGACAATCTTATCTATTTCGTGCAACCTTCCCACAAAGGTTCTTTAGCATCTTTTAATAATTGATAGAACTTCTCAGCTTATGGGTTGGGTGTTTTTCCTTGTCCATTGGATGCTCACCCTTGGAAATGACCAATCAAAATTCGGTCTTGCAACATCCAAGATCATGTCTCTCATCCCAAACTTGTCATCATTCCTAGATGTAGAAGTTTCACCAACTAGACCTCGTCGAAAAGGTTCCCCATGAATGTCCTAGGTAGCTTAGCCTTTCTCAAAATCATAACGTACGAGGTGATGTTTATAGTTTCACGGTCATTGAATTTCTGATTGCGACACTTTAAACATAGGCATTTTATACAAGCATTATCCACAATCTCTAGATAGGAATATGCAAATCTAGAATTGTATTGCTCCCTAGCAAACTCATCCCTTAGAAACCCATTTCCTTCCAAGTGCCAGTACATCCATTCTTGATTGTAAACCATATTCTGCAAAAGGCTTATTTTAGGAGAAGAATATGTAACAATATTGTTGAATTTCAATGTTATCTAAACTCCATTCCCATAACCGTAAGTGCATTATACTATTTGTACGGAAAATAGTCATACAAATGCAGCAAGAAGCAAACTGGAGAAACTAAGAAAACATAGCACAGATTCTATATATTAATCCACCCAATATAACCTTGTACAGAAAACTATATAAACTCTTAGAGTAAGGTAATATTGAAGGATCAAAAATGGGTTTGATGAAATTATGCAGAAACTGAGGATAGAAAACACTTACAACTATTAGAAATAATGCCATGGGCAGGAATGCAGTGCAAAGAGGAACGCAGAATAATGGCCAATAGTCGCACCCTAGAGGAAGCAAGGACCTGTCGTGTGAGTCGTCTCTCTCTCTCTCTCTCTCTCTCCCTCTATTTGTGTATTAATGTAGGTCAGCGTGTATGAGACAAACTTGCGCGGGGAAGGAAGTGAATTTTGGAATGTTTTATGATGTCCAAATTTTAGGTGAGGGGCACCCTGTCACTTAAGTTTTGGGAAACAAAAAAAAAAATTGAAGAAATTTGGTAAAATGATTTCTAACTATTAAATTTCTATAATTAAACAAAATACATATATTAATTAATAGAAAATATATTTACAATCTTGTTTCTCTCTCTCCCCCTTCTCCCTCTAGGTGTGTGTATATATATGTCCACACACATGTGTGTATATATATATTTACCCACACACGTGTATATATATATATATAGACACATGTGTGTATATATCACGTATTTGAAATAGGTGTTCAAAAACCGAACCAAATCGTTTTATAACAATGATGAGATTGTGGTTTGGTTTGGTTGGTTCAATTTGGGAAGGAATGGAATTGTGAACAGTTTCCTTTGATATTTGACATTTAGAAAAATTGTACAAACTGAACAATAGCATATATTATATACTCTTTCTCTCTCTCTCTCTCTCTATATATATATATATATATATCCATACATGTGTGTATATTATATATTAATACACACGCGCACACACACATGTATGTAATAGTGGATTATAATTTTTCATGTATCTGAAAGAGGTGTTCAACAAACTGAACCAAACCATTTTAACAATGATAAGACTGTGGTTTAGTTTGGTTAGTTTAATTTGGAAAGGAATGGAATTGTGTATGTTTTCCTTTGATATTTGACATTCAGACAAACTTAATAAACCGAACAAAACTGTATATTATTTACTGCACTAATCTATACTATATATATATATATATATTTGTTTTAGTGTGACTGAATGTACTCTATAAATATATTTGTTGGATAATGTATGATTGCTACAATCAATTGACATGGATAATGCATTTGTTCAATGAATGTAGTCCATTATATGTAGTAAATCACCAACTGTGGTTTGAAACCAAAACTGTAAACTATGGTTTGTTCTGGTATCTAAACATTCCAAACAATCAACTATGGTTGGTTTCAAAACAGAATAACAATTGACTTTCATATATATTCCTTTTTATTAGTGTGTAAAATGGATAGCGTTGCACTTGATTCAATAAGTGGAGATGATGTTTGTAACTGCACTGATCTATCTATAGCAAAATGGGTCTATGATTGTAACTTACCATTCAGTCATTGTGTGGCACATAGAGATCATGCTTGTAACCGAACTGATATTTGTATGTAACTTAATAGAACTCTCCCTGTAATCGAACGCTCAGCCACATGATGCCCGAAGATAATGCCTGTAACTTAATTGATTTATGCTTGTAATCAACATGGTCAGTCCTTGTAACTTAACGGAACTCTACCTGTAACCAAACACTTCGTCCACTATGACGCCCGGAGATCATGCTTGTAACTGAACTAATCAATACTTGTAACCAACATGCACAATGCTTGTAACTTAATAGAATTCTACTTGTAACCAAATACTTGGCCACTATTATGCCTGGAGATCATGCTTGTAACTAAACTGATTTATGCTTGTAACCAAATTGGTCAATGCTTATAACTTAACGAACTCTGCCTATAACTGAACGCTCATCCACTGTGACACTTAAAGATCATGCTTGTAACTGAACTGATTTATGCTTCTAACTCACTCGGTCAATGCTTGTAACTTAAAGGGACTCTGCCTATAACTTAATGCTCAGCCACTACGGCACCTTGACATCATGCTTGTAACTGAACTGATTTATGCTTGTAACCCACTGGGGTTAATGCTTGTAACTTTGAGGAGCTTTACCTATAACCAATCGCTCAGCACGGTTTACGCCCAGGCATCATGCTTGAACTGAACTGATTTATGCTTGTAACTAAAATGGGTCATTGCTTGTAACTTAACTAAACTCTGCCTGTAACCAAACAAAACTTTTCCGTAGATTTTTAAAAAGTTTTATCGTACTAATGATTACACATTGCCTTCTCTTCCCCATCCACACTCTCTCTCTGCATCCCATAAATGGTACTGTAACTAAATGATATGATAACTACTCCAAGCACCCCAAGCGATGAAGAAAACCAGGCAACATCACGAGCACTGCCAAACCTTTCTCCTACCATCATCCGAGTACCACCGGAACGAGCACCCACAACCCACCACACCTAGTCAACCCAAAAGGAGCAACTATCAAGAAAACTTGTAAGCTGTCTCTTCCTCCCCTCGTCTCTATTTTGTGCCCTAATTTTGTTTCTCGCCGTCTGTATATTTTGCACCGACCATGTCACTCATTGTTTTTTGTATATTTTGCTTTCCATTGGTTGAGCATTAACAAAACTAATGATAAAGTGAACAGTTTATATAATATTTGGCCAATATTATATGTTTTTTGTTCTATAGGTTGCGAGCAATCTTAGCAAATCTATCCTTTTTGTGCAAGTTTACAAGCATGTGCTGTGTGTCAACCATCCATAGTATGGTTCGTTATAATTCTGTTGATGTTGCTTATATAGAATGGCATGTAAAAGAGTTGCATAGAAAATGGACTGGATGCCTGCTACTGCTTCTGCGAGCAGTGTAGTGAAAGCTCAATAAAGCATTCAAACAGATGTGTTAGTGGTCAACATCTTTTCAAGTAATATTGTCTATTTAAAATTCACAATATTGTACAAAACATGCAACTAACAAAATATTATTGATTGCAGGTAGGAATTTATGGCTCAGAATGCACGTACATATGGCTTGGGATTCGTACTAGGCTATCAAGTCGTACTAAGTGCATGGAATGAACTACCCTCCTTTGAGAATGAGAGGTATGCTGAAATTGCCAAGAGAAGGTGGGCAGCTTTCAAGGACAAATATCACACTGAGAGCAATGCAAAGCCTCATGATGTAAGTACTAAGTTACGAGTATGAGTATGTTAAACTATAATAACGATTATGTTAATGGTAAATTTGCAAGCAAACACCTGTAATCTTTCTGCTATAAACATGTCAAATTATATACAAAAAATGCCAAATTACAAGCACTAAATTCTTACTTTTGGCATTATCGTGGAAATAGGTTGCTATCCTGTCAATGTGTTCTCTAGCAAAATTTCAAAAGTTAGTTGGACAACTAACCAAAAAGCAGAGGCAGCATGTTCAAAATATGGTTTTGGGGGTTTGTTGGAGGTCGATTGCAAACTATTGGCCTTGGGCATCTGTGTGGAACTAGTCAACAATTTTGATTGTTATGGAAGAGCAGTGGTAGTCCAGGGCTACAAGGCTGAGGTCATAGCTGTGGATGTTGGCATAGTACTTAACATACCTTCGTTTGGCACGTCCGCATCTCTGGGTGACAAAAGGGGCAGGAAAGTGTCTATAGAGGTGTAGGCACTTAAGGTGTAAGCCTAACCACTTTGGAGGCAAATATTAGGTTAGGTAATGTAGATACAATTTTTAGAAGATCATTCATCTTGTACGCCTAACCATGCTCCTCTACCCAACCTCCAAGAATACCCCTAGTACTAGACTCTTGGATGCTGTAACAAACGTCAACAATCCGTCACAATATGACTGGTGTCAATTAGTTTTGAATTCGCTGGTGGCTAAGATCCAGGAGTTTAAGGCGGGTGGGGGATTCAAGAAATCAATTAGTGGTTGTACATTCTTCTTAATGGTAAGCTATGTTTTGTTGTCACATTTTGGACTTGCATATTATTACTTGAAATTTACAACTGACAGTTTTATTATTTAATCTTTACTAGCCTTCTTACTTCTACAAATTCCCCAACAAATCAATCGAAGTTAGTAATGAGGTGCCTTTGATGAGGCAATGGAAAAACAAACAAATTCAAAGGCGCATTCAAATTGAGAGGAGGGGCAAACAAGTAATATAAAGTATCTGTTAAGTTACAAGCACTCATATGATTACTTTCAAGCATTATATATGTAAAGTTACAAGCATATAAATGTGAAGTTACAAACGTTTTGTTTTCAAGTTATTTATGTAAATGCCGATTTATTTAACATATTGTCATATATTCCAAGGTGTTGTCCCACAAAAAGCTCCAGCATGGATCCAGACATTGCTATTAGTAGGCTACAGCATGAGGTAAATACTAAATACTAACTGCCACATTTCTAGGGCTTATTTTTTATAGATTTAACTTTAAGTTTATTTTAGCTCACAAGGAATATATATAAAAATGTAATGTTAACGGTCTACAAGAAACTAAAACTTGTTGACATTGCACTGATGGCTGCAGCTGCAACACTTTCAATGTCCCCCAAACAAGCATAGCAGGAAGAAACTCAGGAGGAACACAATCAAACCTATGGGGCACCTGCTACTGCATCCTCGGCATCTTAGCAAGAAGCTGAGGAGCTAGACAAAACCAAAGGGTACTTCGGGAAGAAGAACAACTTGAGAAAGACCCTACTGCTAAAGTAGATGAGGATATTTCTCCCCCTGCTGCTAAAGTATACGAGGATGTTCCTCCCTATCAAACAAGAACATATGCTAGAAAAAAACTATTGGCGGCCTTGTCTACAAACCAAAATAAATCTACCCTCAATGCCTTGTTTTCATATTGTACATGCAAATCACAGTCTAATGAAGGCAGGTAACTCAAAATTAATTTGCTAGTTCAAACTAATTTACATATTTATGTGATAATATGATTCATATACATTCTGTTTATATAATAGGGTGCTTGTTAGTATGATTGGAGTCCACTTAGTCACAATTAGACATGCACAGTCTCTACAATAGACAGTGGATATCCAATATGATATGTATTACTTACTTTTGATAGTATTATTTAATATTCAGTTCCATTGTTTAATGTTGAGCTGCCCAAATTAGATTGTCATGTTTTCTGCAACACTATGAAATCACCAACAATTAGAAGAAAATGGTGTTGTAGCTAGACATTTTCTTAACCTTTTCTTTATGGTGAGAATTTTTATACTTTATTTGTAGTCAGTATTTCAATATAATCTGATGAGTGGATAACAAAATTTTTTTCCAATGTAGGACAACATAATTGTACATTTCGAGGGGGCCTCCAAAGACACTACTTTCGTAGAAAGTGTCTTCGATCAAATAAAAGCAGGATATGACATTTTCAGTTGCAATTGGGTAAGTTTAATTGTAGTTGTAATAATGTACGCTTACTTACAAGCATATTACTGTTTAATTACTTTCATATCTCTATATAGTTACTAAAATTTTATAATTATTCTAGGTTTTTGCTCCTTACCTCTACAAGAAGCATTGAAGCTATTACATGCTGTCCCCTGCAAGCAGAACACTATATGTGTTTAAATTTCATGAAGATGAACAAAGCAAGCCCAAAGCATTAACTCAACCACTTCACGATATCATGGCATTGGCAACATATTCATAGATTTCACTACACTATCTTCTCCACCATTCGAATGATATGTATGTCTTTTTGCCCAAGTGACAAAATTTCACGAGCTCCTGCAAGAATTTGGCCACAGTTCCCAGAAGATGACCAAGTCAAGGTAGAATATGTCGATCTCCCTCTACAATCAAACGGGTGAGTATATAATTAAATTAATTGGAACATGCAACGTCTCATCATATTATTCATGTTTAATATGTGAATGCAGTTGTGAATGCGGGGTATATGTACTGAGATACATGTAGGCATAGGATAATGCACTCATGTCTAAGTATTCTCCTGTAAGTGACTGATCACAACAACACTACTATGATTATGTGTACAAGATAGTGCATTCAATTTTAATCTAATAATGTTTCTACAGGCTTTGATAAAAGAGTTTAGAAAACAATATGTATGTGACTGGGTGACACACCCCAGAAATGAATACCGGGAGAAAGTACTCATGGATACTGGGGTCTAGGACAAACTAGGTTGAGTTGAGCTTCGCATTGCCTATCATGGCAAAATAAGAGAATGTAACAGTTTCTAGTGGACATGCAACATGAAAAGTTTTAATGCCTTGCAATTTTTTATTTTTATTTTTTAGTAATTATTCATAAGACATAGATGCATGAAAACAATTACTGATTGTTGGTTAAGCTTATACATACTCTACAGATCTAGGAAAACAATTGTACAGATATTCTTTATTGGTTATTGTATAGATCTAAATTTCACACATTCTTTTTCAAGCTTATAATTGAATACATTGAGAGTTTTATGCTTTGAATTGAACGGAGATGTGCCTGTAATGGAATAGGTCTCTACTTGTAACTATACAGGTCCTTGATTATAACTCAAACAGTTTATCAAAATTTCACTTCCACTAAAGTTGATGAATTGCCCTTATATCTTGCTTGTAACTAAACGGAACTATGCTTGTAACTAAACGAGTCTATGCTTGTAACTATACAAGTCTCTGCTTATAACTGAATGAGTCTTTGCTTGTAACTATACAGGTCTCTGCATGTAACTGAACATGTACATGATTGTAACTATACAGGTCTTTACTTGTAACTGAACTAGTCTTTACTTGTAACTATACAGGTCTCTACTTGTAACTGAACGAGTATATGCCTGTAACTATATAGGTCTCTACTTGTAACTAAATGAGTCTTTGCTTGTCACTATAAAGATTTCTGTTTGTAACTATATAGGCCTCTACTTGTAACTGAACTAGCCTTTACTTGTAACTATTCAAGTCTCTACTTGTAACTGAACGAGTCATTGCTTGTAACTATACAGGTCTTTACTAGTAATTATATAGGTCTCTGCTTGTAACTGAAAGAGCATATGCCTATAACTATACAGGTCTTTGCTTTTAACTGAACAAATCTTTGCTTGGAATTATACAAATTTTTGCTTGTAACTATAAAAGCTCTGCTTGTAACTGAACGAATCTTTGTTTGTAAATATAAAGGTTTCTATTTACAATTATACAGGTCTCTACTTGTAACTGAATAAATCTTTGCTTGTAACTATACAGGTCTCTACTTGTAACTACACAAGTCTCTAGTTGTAACTAAATGAGTATATGCCTGCAACTATGCAGGTATCTACTTGTAACCGAACGAGTCTGTGCTTTAACTATACAGGTCTCTCTGCTTGTAACTATAAAGGTCTTTGCTTGTAACTCTATAAGTCTCTGCTTGTAACTATACAGGTCACTGCTTGTAACTGAACGAGTATATGCTTGTAACTATACAGGTCTATTCTTCTAACTGAACAACTCTTTGCGTGTAACTATATAGGTCTTTACTTATAACTATACATGTCTCTGCTTGTAACTATACAAGTCTCTACTTACAACTGAACGAGTCTCTACTCGTAACTACACCAATCTCTGCTTATATCTGAAGGAGTCTATGCTTGTAACTATATAGGTCTCTGCTTGTAACTATACAGGTTTCTTCTTGTAACTCAACGATTCTTTGCTTGTAACTATTAGTTCTCTGCTTCTAACTAAACAATTCTTTGCTTGTAACTATACAGGTATTTGGTTGTAACTTAAAGACTCTTTACGTGTAACTAAACAAGTCTTTGCTGGACAGACATTGTATTTGTCTTGTAACTTAATAGGGCTATACCTGTGACTGAACGGGTCTCTACTTGTAATTTTATTGGTCTATGCTTTTAACTATACAGATCTTGGTTTGTAACAGAAACAATTTATTAGATTTTCACTTTCGCTAAAAGTGGTGAACTTTCCTTGTATGTTGCTTGTAACTAAATGGGGCTTTGCTTGTAGATTTACAGGTCATTACTTATAACTGAACTTATCTCTGCTTGTAACCAAAACAGTCAGTAAGATTTTCACTTATACTAAAATTGCTAGACAAAACCGTGTATTTGTCTTTTCTTATAACTTTATGGGGATGTGCCTGTCAGTGAAAAGGTCTTTGCTTGTAATTAGATGGGTCTCTACTTGTAATTATACCTATCTCTGATTGCAACCCTAAACGGTCATTTAGATTTTTCTCTTCAGCTAAAATTGTTGAACAATCCGTATATTTTGCTTGTAACTGAATAGGGTTATGCTTGTAATTGAACCAATCTCTTTTTGTAACTTAACGAAACTCTGCTTGTAACTAGACGGAGCTCTTGCAACTCTATATATTCCTGCTTGTAACGAAACAAAAAGATTTGCTTATAATCTAATGAGTCTATGTTTGTAACTCAATGGAACTCTGCTCATACCTGAATTAATCAACCACTTAATTCAATAGATGGAGGTATGCTTGTAACTAAATAGAGATATGCTCGCAATTATTTTTTCCCACTTGGTGAGCTAAATATTTAATTACAAAAAAAAAAATTATTACTGAACAATTTGTAATCGAGAAAAAGGGGGTCACAAATTAGTGACCGTAGTAAAATGATCATTTTCCTTTAAGTAGTGACCCCAATAATAACTGCCTAAAGGGGGTCACTAATTAGTGACCCTTTTTTGTAGCAGTTAAATTTGGGGTCAGTAATTAGTGACCCATTTGTAACCGCTGTAATGGGAGTCACTAATCAGTAACCGACTGTAAAGACCTACTCCCAAATTTGTGACCCTCTTTGTGACTTACCAAGAGAGGGTCACTAATTAGTAACCCATTTTGTAATTGCCTCATATTCGGTCACTAATTACTAACTCTTTTGTAACTAAAATTGTAGCAGTCACTAATTTTATGATCGATTTCTGACTATAGTGTCTGCAGTCAAAAATTTGGTCACAAATTAGTTTTTTTTTTTCTTCAAAATAACTTAGCTTTAGTCGGTCATTACTAAGTCACTAATCGGTCACTAATTAGTGAACCATTGATGCAGTCAGTAATTGTTGGTCACTAATAGTATTTTTTCTGATAGTGCATCACTGTCATCATCTTTTTCTTCTTCTTGTGGAAAATCAATGAATATAGAGTCAGCCATCAATCGATGAACATTTTTCTTTCAATGGTGAATCGCGTAGGTGATGCTCTTTCTTCTATTTTATTTTCTATTTTGTTTTATACTCTTTTTAGGAAACAAAGATTGATATATATGCATTAATTATCAGAAAAAAATGGAAACAAAAACAGAAAACAGAATTTGTTAATGTCATCAGTTCCAAATGGATGAAAAACTAATTTTATTCACTTCTGTAATGTCATTTTGTGCATTTCATTAACTGAGGTGACCAAGAATCTTGGCAAGTCTGTTATCACCTTTCTCATTTGAGACCTTGAAAGTGCAAATCCTGCATGAGCCATTTTTGTAGGCGAGACCAGGTATAAAATTGGGTCGATTCAGGGCCAGGACCTAATAGATCCGAAGTTGGACTACGTTAAATATAGACCCATAATAAGAGGGAAAACTAGCAAACCGACATTCAAAAATATTTTATTTGTGCTTTTTATTAAAAATATTGTTCAACTAAAGATATTTTCATTTTCAAATTAACTTTATATTGCGTATATATGCATTAGAATAAAAAAATTACAAATGCATTTATGTAAAATTACAAACACCTTTGTCTAGAGTTACCAACATCTTTCAATGTTGCTTGTTGATCTAAACAAAAGCACGGCAGTGTAGAGATCATAATCAAGAATATGGACCTGATTGTGATATAGTTTTTCTAATTCAATTCTATCTCTTTCTCAAAGTACTAGGACAAGAACAAGCATTCGATTGCATCGAAGATGTTTAGGTTTCTACAAGTTTGTTTAAGAAAATTAAAAATAGGATTTAAATTTTATGGAATTTGATAAGATTTCTTTAAAATGTCGAGATCTTTCGAAATTTCATTAAAACTAGTAGGATTTAATGAGATTTAGATTTGACATAATTTATTTTAAAAATTTTAAACTATTTTCCCAACACTTGCCCATCTCATCAGGATTCTTCCTCAACTTAACTTTAGATAATAAATTAAATATTTAAAAATTTTAATATATTTTTATAATTAAATAATAAAATGTATTCACTTCTTTCAATATACTTTCTTTGGACCTATTTTTTTAAAAATTTAATTTTTATTAGATGAATCATTTATAAATTCGAAATCCTGTATTAGGACATATGCATGTATAAATTACACAAATGCACCAATCGGTCATCGGAAGTAATCAACTCTAATGAATTTTTAAAACAATGCTATATCTTTAGTTTGATGGAAAAAACTCAATCAAATTTTATCTAAAAACTAAATTTTTTGGAATTTTGGCTTTCACTTGTAAAATTTTTTAAAATAAATTTGATTTTAATTTTTTTAAACATTACGTTTTTATAATAAGAATTTAAATAATTATATTTATTTAGAAAAAGCTAATAACAATTAAGGCTCAATAATTTCTATATTATTCATATTAATTAGTTAATTAAATACCTTATCACCTTCCCAGGACTCTTAGTTTTTCTCTCCCATTTAACTTATAATTAAAATAACTTATTCTCAAAATAATAATTATTATGATTTTAATATTCATTTATTTGACAGCTCTTTTTTCTTTCCTTATTATCTATCCACACTCTTACCTAACATTCTAACCATTTCATTAAATTTTTTTCAATATTCCTTTTCTAAAATTAATATCTTTTTTCAATGGATTAACTATATTATGAATTGATAGAGAAATATTAGAAGAAAATGAGAATAGAAACATCAATTAACAATTTTATATGCCAAAAAGTTGGAAACATAAATTTTAAATAATAGTTTAGGTTAATTTTATTAAAAATATAAAAAAAATTCATGTTTAAATTTAGTTTTCAACCGCCAAAATCATTGAGCCGTGTGTTGCCACATCCATCAATCAACTAGGGTTGACTTTCTAAATCAAATAATGTATGAAGTCTAAATAACAAACTAGGCGTATTTTATTTATTTATTTTGCCAATAATCGACTACAATATCTCCCCAAGAGACCCACTATGTGGAAACTGAGATGCAATTTAAAGACTTGCTTGCGTTGCAGCAAAACTTGGCTGCTGCAGTTGTTCCCACCTTGATGGTAGAAAGGGAAGAAAAGGCTTGTACCCTCAAGACATGCCCACCACAAAACACGTTGGATCAATGTTTCCTAGACGTCAGTGCTTTCGGCAGCATCTACGTTTCTTCCCACCTTGAACACACGACTAAGGAAAAAAGGCTTAGTGTGCCTTCAAGACACGCCTAGCACAAAATACATTTGATGAACGTGTTGAACATACGCGCAAGTTTGAGCAGGACTTTGGTTCTTTTGGTTGGATTATTTTGCATGATATTCGGATTTGACTTCCTTGAATGCTTAAGTGCCCGTTGATATTTGGAGTACTTGACGAGTGTGACGCCCCGGTTCGGAATGAAAATTTTGAGAGAAATGTGGATTAAAGTCGGTTATGGGGACTTAATTGAAACAATTGAAATTTGTAAGGAACTAATTGAAGAAAATAAAAACCTAGGACCTAAATTAAACCACTGATAACAGTTGAGGAAACAACTCTGCAAATTCCAAATTTGTAGGGTCGTTGCCTTCCATTTTTGACGGAGCTCCAGCGGCTGCAGTTCGACCCCGACCAAGGCTGTATATATGTAACTTGCAGAACCTTAGCTTCCACTTTCCTAGAGTTGGAATCGCCATCCCCGTCTTCTGCCGCCACGTTCTCTACTCCCAGCGATTTCTCTGTTGTCAGTTCTGCATCTACGTACTTTTAAGCGGTACTGCTGCTTCTTGTCGAGGCCAAAGCCCCAGTTCTCCTCCTTTGACTTACCACTGTCGGTAACCTCCTCCTTTTCTTTTTCTTCTTCTTCTTCTTCTTCTTCTCTGCATTGTCAGGCGACTACTGCAGCACTGCTTTCCTTCACCCAACGAACTGCTCTACTCTGCTCCATTGTTGGTTTTTGGCTACCAATTGCTCTGTTCTGGTTTCCCTGTTTGCTGGCGACTCTTTGTTGGGTCTTCTCATTACTGGCTGCTCTACTCTGGATCTGGATTGCTGCGACTCTACCTTCCATCCGATGCTGCTCTATTTTGCTATATTCTTGCCTCTGTTATTTCATCCGCTATTTGCTAGTTGCCCTTCTTCTCTTTGTTGCCTCTCCGACCACGAACTCCACCAGCGGACAGCCACCTTTCCCCTTCCTCCCTTTCCCTGCTATTCTACGATTGCTACTATTTTCGTTTTATACTTGAAATAATGGATTTATTTTAAATCTTATAATCAAAATTAATATGAAAATCATCTAACTCACTTTTGGTGCTGTCAAAACTTCAATGTTGAACTATTCCGACCAGGTACGAAGACTGCCTCAAGAAACTTCTGCACAACCAGTTCCAGCCATCTGGGCTCAAGGGCACACTTAATGCCCTCAAATGCACTGCCTGCAACTTCCACGTGCAGAAACTTCCTATCAAATGCACCAGTTCTCTCCGGTTTACCTCCAGTAATGACATTGCACCATCAGCAGAGGCCTACTCTGCCGCTACCAGCATGCATTGTCCCCAATATGAGACTATCCCAGTTCCTTTCTTTATAAATTGAAGAATGAAATGGTCGTTAATTGAGTCAATTAAATCATTTGCAATTTGAATAAATTAACTAAGAAAATTTAAGTTATTGGGTAAGCAGCCAAGTGAATGCCTCTTCCGTAGCAATTGCTCCCATGACAATGAAGCCAATTGTGGTTAAGGCTGGATAGGCACATGATACACTTGCAACAATCATGAATTCTTCCATGGTTGCTACATTATCTCTCTGATAGCATTCGGCCACAATAAAATAAACTTTGCATAATTCATTTATGTACGTGCATACATAAGATATATTTGATTAAATAACTAAAATACCTAGGACATGTTTGACAATCCAAAAAAAAATGGGCAATAATATTTTGCACAAACAAAGGTGATTTTTGCAAATTTAATTCTTAATAGGGACTTATAAAAACTTGTTAAACTTAGGAAAACTGTAGGTAAACAAGTAGATATGAGTTAAGTCTCAATGCTTAGAATGAGGATTTTCATTTAAGGCAAACCATCAATAAAATTTTAGTATGAATATTAATTTAAGAGCTCAAATCTTCTTTGAAAATACAATAAAGTTATGGGTTGAAGATATTATCTATTGGATTATAATTAAAGTAGAAATATGTTTAGTTCTTTGGCTTCCGGGGCTATTAATAGAAAACATTAGTAGATAGTTTCTTGAAGTGCTGGTAGTTAGTTGGTACTGATCTGGCACACTTGAGTAAACATCCATGTAAATATTGGAGAAAAGTTAAGTAAATATCTAACATACGCTTGTTTTGCATTTGTACAAAATGTGATCGGCCTTCTCCAATACTCCCCTCAATTTTACTATCAATATCTTAGAGTAGTTGGTAAGTTTCTCACATATAATTTGGAAGCAATTCTAATAGCATTTATGGAAATAATTGGCTCATAATCATAATCGCAACTCTACTAAACAACATTTACTCCATTAAGCACAGATGACCTAGAGCTCTCTCGTACCAACTTTGTCACTAACCAATTTTGAATTCGTGATCAATGGGGATTAATTAGTTCAACCCTAACAAGCCTAAGAGACAATTTTAGGATTCTAAGTTTATACTTTCTTGAAACTTTTGACAAAGTTTTTCCTAAAATATGAGTGTATCCAAGTTGAAACCATTAGTATAAACAATGTATATATATATATATATATATATTGTAACTTCCCGTACCTAATACTAACTTTAATTCATTATTATTCTTGCATATTTGCATGAAGATTCATAATAAGTATTGGGAGTAATTTTGGTTAAATAGGAACTTTTACATTTTTTTTCTTATCAACAACACTAAGAGAGGAAAAGAAATCATAGAAAACTTTAAGAGATTAAGAAAAGCATGAAGTAGAGTGTGGACAAAAATTTGTACGAAAATGATTTTAATTTAGGGAAATAATTTTGGAGGAGTTACAATCTCCTAAAGGGGCATGAAATGGGGTTGAATTGAGGGCCAAAGAGATGCCAAAAGTAGACAGAAGGTTTAGAAAAACAAAAATAAAGGCTAAATGCAAACTAAATTCAAAACTAAGTCTCATATATGAATGCTAAAAATACATAGCAACTTAAGAGACTTGACGATTGAGTTTTAAGTCTTCAAATGACCCTTAAAGAGGTTAGAATTTGAGCATGGTCAAGGCAAATGGGGAAGTAAAATATGGTTTCAAGGAGAAGAGAAGAAAGAAGTTTAAGATAGCTTACCATAAAGGTTAAGAGAGCAAGAAATTGCTAACTGAACAAGTTAAATAATTTAGTATACATTTTCATGAGATAATTATGCATTTCACTTATATACACATATGTCTACTAGTAAGAAAAGGGAGACAGGTATAAGTTAATCTTACCAGTCAACTCAAGGAATACAACAATATGCATGTGTTATGATAAAATAAAAGATTTTCACATGTATGTATTTTAGCATCAAAATTGAAAACAAAGTGCTTATGTTCTGATTTCCCAGTAGATACATGTGGTTTAATGATTATCGTTTTAATAAAACAACCACACAGTAGAAAATAATAATTCCTATTTGTATTTCATAAAAATGTAAAGAGAGCGTAGAAGATAAAATGTTGAATTTAGAAATAAAATCACCTTCTTTCATTCATTTTGATAACACTAAATTTAAGAGGAAAACCACTCACCATTGCTAGTACTATATGTGTTCAAATTCAATTCTGTTGGCTTCAATGCCTAGCCAATGTGCTTCTCCTATTGTAAAATAATGTGCATGATTAAGAATGTGCCTTAAACATCAGTAAGCATATGATTAAATGAATGCATATATTAGATGAAATATAATTATATTCTCCTGTTCTCATTTCTATCCTTAGGTAGTCTTTCCTTAACTCCTTTAGCCTTTCATTCATTACCTTCGACTTAAACACAAAAAATATATATGTGGCTCTTTAATGATTCAACCAAGGATGCTTCTTAACTTCCCCAAGATTGCTGAATTTTATACTATGAGATTCTCTTAGCTTAAGTTTAGGTTTTGGCAACTTTCTAGGCTAAATTGGTCTTAAATTCATTAGATTAACTTAACCTCTCCATAAGTCCTTGTCTAGACCTATTTTCAGCAACCAAGGGCTAATTCTCACCATAATCCTATAAACTTTACGGAAAAATTATAACAACATTACAAGGGTTAATTTATCTTCCAAACTACACAAAATTCTTATAAGCTGTCATTAGGTTTACGCCTTCTAGGTTTCAAGTCTCCCATTATCTCCCTAGTCCATTTGTAGCCTCTTTCTCCCCTGGTCACAGCTTCTAAAGTGAGCCAAGTTCCTCCTTAGCAAATCCTAGAACTTACAGAAAATTACAGATTTTTGGTAAGAACTTCTAATCTCAAAAATTAGCCAAGGTGCTTAGTTAAACTTGAATCAATCACTAGAGTCAATCTAGCTTTCATCCCTTTGCTAAACCTTCATTCTTTTACTCACAAAAACAACCGCTAAACAGCCCCTTAAACAGGTATTAAGTTGGCTTAAAACAATGAGAAATTTGGCTGGTTGTAAGCTTCCAAATTTATTTGCATAACTTCGGTCCAATTTCAACAAAACCAAGTTAAATAACTTCCCCCTTTAGGTTTGGCCCTCTTTCCGTTTTCTTTTCCCTCAAATCTCAAAACTTTCTCTACCCCCAAAACTTCAAAATTCAAGCTTCAAGGTTGCAAAAAAATTTTCTGCAATTATATTGAGAAATAATTTATAAGTTTGAGCCATTAGGAGTCTAAATTTTTTTCCTTAATTTTGTGCCTCCTTTTAAGCTATCTTTAGTCCTTAATTTTAGCATCATTTCATGCCCCTCTAAAATAGTACAACCTCTGCAGAATTTATTTTCCAAACTAAAATTTTTCTGCTACCAAATTCCTGCATCAAGTCTATCTTACATCCAATTAGATTTGCCTCAATTTTAAACTAATTTTTTTCTTTTCTATCTTTTCTTTATTGGCTAACCTCTCCTCTACCCAGCTTATTTGTTTCAATTTGGAGCTCATTTTAAGCTCTCAAAATTCGGCCACTATCCTCCTTAGTTCTAACATTTTAAAATCTCAACTCTTAATATACTCTTTCATATTATATTGTTATTAGCTACCACATTAATCATTACTTAGGCCACTTAAAATCTTAAAACATAGCTCATTCTATCCGTCATAATATAACCCTAAGTGCCTATGTTAATTACCCTAATTTTTAGATCAATCTAGTTCACCATACTTACCAAAAATTTTCAGCATTCTTGTTCTCATCATTTTGCTTAAATTTCCCTTATTTTTGATTCTCTAAATTTCTTCCCTATGGCTACCTACTCTCTATATATCCTCTACTTTTCCTTAACCCTTCATTTAAACCTAGCTTAGGGTAAATTTCGGCTAGCCAAGGGGGTTCGGCCATGGCATTTTCTTGCTGAAAATTTGGTTTTCTTTTCCCTAACCTCATTTTCTTATTGTTCTAGCCCCACCTCCTTTTAAACTCGCTCAAGCTTTCCCCTTCCTATAGTAGCTGCACCTTCCCCTGTTTCCAGCTCCCTTAATTTCCACAAAGCTCTTATAAAGTCCCATAAAAATGTTCTATCCTTCAAAGAAAACAAAACTTTAACTTAATTTCAAACAACTACATCTTTCTTTGCTCAAATTCTTCCCATAGTGTTTCAGCTTTCCCTTCTTGATTTCAGCTTTCTTAACTTCAATAAAATCCTCACAAAACCACAAAATTAATTCTATTCTTCAAAGATATCAAAACCCTAAACCAATTTCAATCAAACCCTAAACTTGATTCTTCAAACTTTTTTTTCTAGAGTTTCGCCCCCCCCTAATTTTTCGGCATGTATATCACCTAAAAAATATTCATCTATGATTATTAAATGAAAGCATAACATATATTTAACATGATTTCACCAGAAATTTGAAGACGGGATACATAAAACATAAATTTTTCTAAAAATTCCTTATTTTTTTCCCGATTTTTCTCCCTTTTTTCTCTCCCCTTTCTTTTCTCTTTTCTTTCTCTCTTTATTTCTTTCTTTTCTGCTGCTTCACGCAGAATCTAGCGACTTTCAAGGGATTATATATTCCCATTAATTCGGCAAACCAAGGGGCACACTCATTTGCCCTTTTTATATTATTTGTATTACCTCCTTGTCCCTTGCACCTTGATTTACCATTTAATCTCTAGAAATGTTATAAATCCTCTCCTTGTCCTCTCAATTAAGAACCTAATTTGGGGATCAGTTTAGATTTTTAATTCCATTTAAATTTAATTAACCATCTCCCATTACTTCTAGTTTCCAAAGCAAAGTTTTCTCTTAATTCTTCTCTCTTCTTCTCCTTCTGTTCCTTCTCTCCTCTTCTCTTCCTTGTTTATGTCACATCTAGATAGTTCACGGGGCCTTTTACACCCATTTAGGTTGGCAAAGGAGTGGGGCCCACAAAGCCTCCATGTGAAATAACTATAACCCTTTTCTTTATTATAATTTAATCCTTTGTCCCTTAAGCTTGTAATTCCATTTCTACCACTAAAATATTAATCAAGTGCCCCCTTAGCCTCTAGACTCAAGATTTGGACTAGATAAAATCATCAATTAATTTTTTTAAAATTTTATTTAATTAAGTTTTACAACTATTTTTATTGCTAATATTTCGATAGGGTTTTTCTTCTAAACCCTGATTTTTCTTCTAATTCCACTTCCACTGTCACCCCAAAATCACATCTTAGTGTCTCGGCATGCCTCCCAAATCTCTTCTATGGTCGTGAACAAGAAAAATGAAATTACTTTTGTTAAATCTAATTTTACTCCTAACATGCAAAAAATGAATGTAATATATATAAACTCTATGAGAAATATGTGTGCGAAGATTATACATGCCCTAATTAGGTTGGGATGTTACAATTCTACTCCCCTTAAAAAAAAAAAAATTATCCTTGAACTTTAGTTATCAAGATACTCCAACCTCTCTAGATCTCTCTCTCTCTCTCTCCTCCCCCCCCCCCCTCTCTCTCTCTCTCTTACTCCATAACATCATGTGTACTGAAGTTCCTCTGCCTCCTTGCTTAATTAAATTGGACTTTCCAACCTCTCATGCCTGAACCCCACATCAATAGTTAAAAGTATAAAAAATAAATATATACTCTTCTCAAACTACTATCTCACCTTCCATTCTTTTGAACCTGCATAATATATTTTTGTTATCACCTAAAAATTTTCCTCCATTTCCTGAGACCTTTTGTTTCCCTATTTCTCATGGCTCAGCTAACATATTCTTAATCTCAAGAGGTCAAGGTTTAAGTATTTAACTAAACTCTCTTGTATGATGCATGTTGTCATGCAACTATGATGCCCTTACCCTGTGCAATAAATGTGACACCATATGCTATCCTAGGAGGTTGGCCAAATCCCTTCTCTCTCAACTACCCATTTCTCCTTTTTCTAGTTTGCACCATGTTCCTCCAATAGTCACAATTAATGAGAATGCAACCAATTATATTTATACTATCATGAATCTAGACTTCCAATACTCACGAATCCTAGGTCCTAATTCTTTCTAAACATGTATTCTGATGCCACTTTAACTCTCACACGCCACCTTGTACCAGATGAAATATGACAACCAGGTAGCAACTGACACACAAATGTGCCAGAAGCACATCAGCATGATAGTTACTATAACCCTTATTTTATCTCAAGTTGACCTATATAACCTATTTCACTTACTAGATAACATAACTCATTATATGCATTTATAACCTAATCATATACCATCTAGAAAATTTACTTTTGCCATTCTTGTAAACTATCCAGCTATGTAAAACCTTTGTAGTATTACAACCATTTTATGTTATTTACTGTCTACAAAATTTACAAACTCTCACCTCCCACTCAATTGTACAAACAATCCATGCTGGCTCACCCTCCACTACATGAACTACTAGCTAGTACCATGATGCAAATGCTAATATCCTTAGCTAGATCCTCAGGTAATCTACATGGGGAAAAATGGTGGTCAAACTATTGTCCCAATGAATTGTTTTCTAACTAAAATCCAGAAAACAGGAATGTTTTCCAAAAACTAACATGAACTTCATAAATGAAAATTTTTTGTAAATAAAATAAGTTTAGTAAATCTATTAATGAAGGAAATTTATATAATAATATGCGCAGTAAAATCATACCATATCACCTGTTGAACCAGCAAATCCAGCTATCACACCCTACTACTACCGGGGCAAGGTGTGACAATGACGCAACAACTACTTACTACCGAGTCTAAAATCCAACAACATGACCACTATTGCAACCCCAAACTGGAAACCTATCAGTGAAACCTGTCACCTGTACAATGATATATGAACATATGTACATGCACCTGGAATGCATAATTCAATTTAGATGGTAAAGTATAAAATACTCACACAATTTCCACCCATGCATTCAAAATTGTGCTCTAACTAGCTAGCATACACACACACACACACACACACACACACACACACATCACCACTGCATCAAATTTCAATTCTAATACTTTCCCTCTCATGCTAATGACTAAAGTTAGTTACAAAGTACACAATTTACAATTCATTAACCAATAAAAATAGCTCTACTAGCCCAACCTCCAACTAATGTGCAATGATGTCCTAGTAGTGGTGCAGGAAAATCTAACTAAAATATGTAAAATATAAAGAAAATGAGAACACGAGTTCCTAGGAAATGGCATACAATCTAAACTTAGCGGAAATAGAATGGTTTATAATAATACTATGCAAAAAACACCTCTAGTAATTTAGTTACTCATTTAAGAAAAGACATAAATATAACAGAAAATTTATCTCATCTCATGGAAAACTATCCACAAAGTTGTAACATTCCAACTTGAACTTGGGTCCTAATTCATCATTCATCATTACTAAAAGACAAATAAGGGGCTAGATAGGAGAAATTAGATAAAGGATGAATATGAGAAATAATAAGCATTACATAAGTGTCCTACTGCCATAGGAATCTTCGAGTGTGGGTTAAAGTTTATGATCCCCTGTCTGGACAATTTTAGATAATTTTCAATCTAAATTAGGCTGAGGCCAAAACATCAAAATCGTAGATCTTTAAGTTAATGAATCACATTTTGGAATCAATCCAATCTAATCACTCTAGCACAAGTTATAAGCATTCCACTAGAAGAGGTACAAAGCTGTTGACTGTAAAACAAGTGATAACTTTGACTCATTGATAGGCTAGATTCTGTCTCTCTCTGGTCAAAATTAGGTTTAGGTCAAAATAGAAAAGTTGTGACCTTTGAAATAGCTTTACAAACCAATTTGAATGATATTGATCTGAGTTGTGTATCTCAAGTTATAGCCCAAAAACCAAGCAAAGGTCTAATCAGAGATTTTATGCTAATAGCCCAAATTTCGGGCCATTTTTGGACTTTTTACATGCAGAATCAGACCAGGTCAAAAATATAAAACTTTTAGCTCATTAAGTTAGCTTTAAAACCCTTTTTAAATGAGGTCATTCTGAGTTTTTTAACTCTAGATATTGGCATTTTACTGCAGACCATGCAAGGAAAGTAATAGTAAAAAGGAGTGGGGGTATAAAAATAATTTGATAGGCTAGTGGGGCCCATTTCCACCGACCTAAAGGGCCTATAATACCCCTTAGGGGCCTCCAATTGTAGGATAGGGCAGCAAGGGAGAAAGAAGAGAAAGGGGAGAAAGAGGAAGAAGAAGAGGAAGAAAAGAAGAGAAAAGAATGAAGAAAGGTAAGTAAAACAAAATTTCTAATTTATGAAAGTTTATGCATATTTTTCATACAATATGCATAGTAGAGGTTTATGTATATTTTTCATATATTACGTATAATCCTTCCATGCTTTATTACACACAAGAGTTGTATGCCATTTTTAACTCCACAAGGATGCTATAATAATAAGAAAAACTAGAATTCTAAGAAAAGTATTTAAGATTAAAACTTCAAGATAGGGTTAGAATTTGCTTAAAGGTACATCTTTCATGAATTATTTCATACTCTTTTAAGATTTTATGAAGTTTTAAGGGAAAGTTAGGGTACAATATCAAGGGTAGCCGAACTATAGGAAATGATGAAAGCTATGTATAGAAAATGAAAATTAAGCGAACACCCAAGGTTAATAGACTAGGAAAATAATAATTAAGTTATTTAGATTTTTTAACATGCATTTTCATTTCACATTTAGAGTATACAACTTATGTCTGTATTTGGTTAACTTATAGAAAAAGGAAAATCAAATTTGAGAATTCCCTTTTATGGCCAAATATCAAACTGGATATCAAGTGAGTGGTTTTCCTTCTAAACTCAGTATTTTGACAAGCAAATTACTATTTCAAATCAATGAATAAATTTACTATGATTTTGTTATATTTTCTAAAACGGAAACAGGAATAGTGATTATTTTCTGCACATAATTATTTTATTGGAATATATGCCATATAGTTTCCTTAAAAAAGGTACCATTCACCCGGATAATTTATTGGATAATCACGGGGACGGATTTCGCCCGTGGTAGTCCTACAAGATATTGTCTCAGTAAAGGGATCAGAGCACCACCAAGCCATGTGTGTTCGTTCATGGGAGTGGTGCACCCATGACATGAGTCTCATGGCCAATAACACCCAACAGATTTAGACAGGCATATATGATATGATATGCATAATGTGGCACATATGACTCAGAATTATATTTGGTCTACGTGCACGTATGGCCCAAAGTTACAGACAGACAGAGCCACCCAAGTTTTTGCTTTCTTTCATAGCTCTTTTACACATTTTTAGCCATGGTTGGATCTACAGGCTCAACGGGTGACATGGTATGACTTTTTTTAATAATTACGTGCAAACTATTTTGCATATACTACAATATGTATTTATTTTAATAATTTTAGTAAATTCTATCTAATTGCAAAAGTTTATATTTTGAAATTCATATGCGTGTTCGAAAATATTCCTGCTTCCCCTAACTTTAGTTGGAAAACCATTCACTTGGACAATAGTCTCACTCCTTTCATCTTCCTAAACAGGTATCAAAAGCACATAGCTAGTAACTGTAGCAATTGCCTCATTAACTTATCCTCAAATGCACACTAGTGGAGGTTGGGCCAGTTGGTTACTTATACATTGGTAAGTTGTATTATTCAATAGACATGTGTTAGAATATATAGGTAATCTACATCAGGTATAGCGAGCCAGTCATGATAGAGGTCACAGTGACCAATATTTTTTGTGTGTATTAGACATAAGAGGATGTCGGTCGCTACCCCGCTGTCATACCTTACCCCATTAGATAGGGAAGGATTGGGTGTGACAAAGTAATGATAGAACAATATAGAAGAGATAAACTTGTTCATGTTAGCTATTTTTTTTTAGTTCATCGATGTATCACAGGAGGCAAGTCCACGAGAAATTTAGCAAGTGTGGAAATCATAAATCATGCCATATCACATATAACTCTGATCAAGTGCACACAATCAAAATGTCGGAGAGCAGTAAAATCATGGAAACATAAAAACTAATAAAATATATTGGATACTACTATACTGTATAGCCTACAACATGAGTTACCATTCCAAGCAAGACTAACACAATCTATGGTATTTGAGACCCTTTTGGGTCTAAAATCATAGCATAAGAATTGTAGAACAACCACTTGCCCCAAAATAGCTGCCTGACATTCTAGTCTGAGTACCAAAGCATTAAAACATCAACAAACATTATAAAATCTCAAATATATTGAGATCAGAATATAACCACTCTGTTTTCAGATTTTGATATCAAAGATCCACATGAGATTTGCATAACATTTCAGTTTTATTATAATATATATATTTGTTTAAAAGTAAGATTAGAAAGTATATTACTCACCATTTTTGTAGCTTGGAGATGCTCGACCTAGTCACCTTGAATTGGGTCAAAATCAACCTTATCACGAATGCCAACAAATGCAAGTGTGTGGAATGTGAATACAATACCATGGATGCATGAGTAAGGCATGCAAATACAAGATGATGGGGATTAGGTTTCCAAAACCTAGATTATCTTTTAATTCTTTATATTTTCCTTCTCTTATTCCTTTGCATTGCCAAATCTTATGTTTCTCTCTTTCTTAGCTTAGTTATGATAAATTTCAGCTTATTCAATGTTTCTTTTGAAGGCTCTTAAATGCATTTTTCCTAAGTTTCTTATGTCAAGAGATGATACCCATTAATATCTAAGAGGTTTCTAAGTTATGCTTTCATTTATTTTTTATTGTCTTACCATTTTATCACTCCTCCTTAGTGCCCTCTTTGGCCTTTCTTAGACTTTTTGTTTGGTGTCCTTTCTGGACGGCATAAAACCTTCCTAAGATTAGTTTTAAATTTCTAACATTTGCTCACAACCTTACTCATTATTTCATATTACCTTTTATTGAATTTTGCTAGGTTTCAAGTTAAATTGAATCAATGTCTTCTACCTTCTTCTTAATTGGTTTCAGCTACTTCAAAGCTATTGATTAGCCTTGGTTTTAAGCTTCATTAAGTCCCTTAATGTCTTAATTAAAACACTTTTAATTGCTGAAATTCATTGCAGAAAAATTATGCTCCTAATCATCTTGATTCCCTAATGAGTTTCACTTAAACTTAGTACTAATTTGGCCTTTAATCTTTTCCTTCCCTTATGCTAATCTCTCCCTCTAGCTAACCACTCATTTAGCTTGCATTTATCCCCAAATAAGCCCTAATTTCGTGGCCTTAGATACATACACATTGCAGAAAATTTTTTCTGCAATCACCCTTTACTACCTTTTTGGATTCTTGTCACTATTTGTCAAAATTTTGATATCTTATTTGTATTTCTTTTTTCCATGGAGCTAACCCGCCTCCTAATACTCCTATTAGCATCAAAAATGAATCAAAATTAACCCCTTTTATAGGCTTTAAGATTTCTGCCAACCCAGTGTACCTGCAGAAAATTTTTCAACAAACACACATGTTCTATCTTGTCTTTTGGCCCCCATTTCTTGTTTGTCTTTCAATTTTCTCCCCCCATTTCGTGGTCCCACAAAATTCCTCTCCACTCCCACTCTAATTCCAGCCCCATAACCAGCATAGAACCCTCACATAATTTCACCAAAAACAACAATTCTTTAAGTCAATACAAGATTTATACAAATTTTGTTCAAGACAAGCAACTTCTAAGGTTTCTTCTCTCTCTAGGGGGTTTGTCCAACCTAGTTTCCAGCAGCATAACCCCTTGATAAATCTTGTTTTCCCCAAGAAAATGAAAAGAATTGAGGTATAGCATAAAAATCTATAACAAAAATTACATAGAAATAATATTTTTAGAATTTTTGCAAATTTTCTTACCTTGATTTCTTGATTCTCTTCTCCCTTTCTTCTTCTCTTCTCCCTTAGCTCTTTCTCTCTCTATCTTGCATGAAAATGACTGTTTCCAAAGGCTTTCAAGGGATTATAGATCCATTTTGCCGACCTAACTTTGGCCTATTTATAAAAAGGTCCCTCAACTTTCACTTATTTACATTTTGATCCCAAAATCTCTAAATTTTTCTAATTAGCCCCAAAATTTTTACGAAATCCCTATTAGGACTCTATTAAATATAATCATCCAATAAAATCAAATATCACTACATACATATATTTTTACAATTTTTATTTTTATTCATTAAATATTCCTTAATTCTTTAACTACATTCAATGACTTTCTTTCTTTCTTATTCCTTTTCTTTCTTTCTTGCTTTTCCTTATTTAGTTTCAAAATTATTATCTAATCTTTCTAATCCTCTCATTAGCCCCTTTTAGTACCCTAATTTGCTTTTCTAAAATTTGGCATAAAATTGCCAAGTAGTCCCCCAAACTTTTAATTAATTATGTTTTGACCCCTTAATCCTAGAAAGCTTAGAAAGTCTATAAAATAATGTAATCCTCCAAAATTTAAGACCTAAACTAGGCTAAGTTGTAATATAATTTTCATAATTTTATTCCTTCAAATTCATGAAGTTTTTATTTATTTATTTATTTTTAATCAATTAGCTTATATTAGGGTTTTCATGTCAAATGAGTTCTTTTTCTTCTAATTTCTTTTTCTTTTATTAAAATTCAAATTTCCATAGTTTCATGATTCTTCTAAGATTTCCTAAGGTTGCAAACAAGCAACTAAAATTTATTTTTTTTTTAAAGGATACATATACGAAACTTAATGCATGAAATGCATCAAAAGCAAGAACAAATACAATGCATGTTTTAAATGTTGAAAGTGTGTATTCCAAACTTGGTTTGTAATGTCACACCAGCCATAGCTAAAAACATATATAGCATATACTAGCTATGGAAGGAAACAAAAACAATAGTGACTCTATTTGTCTCCTTGTAACTCTAGGTCAAACGTGCACATAAACCAAAATATAATCTCTGAGTAATATACATATCACAATACATATATAAGTCTGAATATGTTAGATGCTACTAGCCATAAGACCCGTTCCATGAGACACCACTGCCATGGGCGAACACACATGACTTGTTGGTGCTCTGGCTATCACTAGGCAAAGGTCATGTAATACTACCACGAGTCCAAATTCCTCCTTCTAATTACCCAACGATTATCCAAGTGATGGTACACATTTTAATGAAACAATCATGTCATACATTTTAATAAAACAACCATACAATAGAAAATAGTAATTCCTATTTCTATTTCATAAAAATGTAAAGAGAGCATGGAAGATAAAATCATGAATTTGGAAATAAAATAAACTTTTTCATTCATTTTGTAAACACTAGGGTTAGGAAGAAAACTGCTCACCATTGCCGGTACTATGTGTGTTCAAATTCAGTTATGTCGGCTTCAAAGCCTGGCTAATGTGCTTCTTCGATTGTAAAATAATGTGCATGATTAAGGACATGCCTTAAACATGAATAAACGCACGATTAAATGAATGCCTATGTTAGATGAAATATATCTCCTTTTCTTATTTCTATCTTTAGGTTGTCTTTCCCTAACACTTTTAGCCTCTCATTCATTACCTTGGACTTAGATTCAACACATTTGTGGCTCTCTAATGGTTTTGCCAAGGATGCTTTTTAACTTTTCCAAGGTTGCTGAATTTTATACTATGAGACTCTCTTAGCTTAGGTATAGGATTTGACAACTTTCTAGGTTGAATTCACCTTGAATTCATTAGGTTAACCTAACCCTGCTTAAGTCCTTGTCTAGACCTGTTTTCAGCCACTAAGGGTAGATTCTCACCGTAATCTTATAAGACTTTACAGAATTATTATAACGACATTACAAGGGTTTATTTATCTTCCAAACTACACAAAATTCTTATAAGTTGTCATTAGGTTTACACCTTCTAGGGTTCCAGGTCTCCCCTTATCTCCCTAGTCCATTTGTAGCCACTTTCTCCCCTGGTCACAGCTTCTAAGGTGAGCCATGTTCCCCTTTAGCAAATTCCAGACCTTGCAAAAAATTACAACTTTCTAGTAAATACTTCTAATCCCACAAATTAGCCAAGGAGCTTAGTTAAACTAGAATCAATCATTAGGGTTAATCTAGCTTTCATCCCTATGCTAAACCATCCTTCTTTTACTCAAAAACACAACCACTAAACAGCCCCTTAAATAGGTCTCAAGTTTGCTTAAAACAACAAGAAATTTGGCTAGCCGTAAGCTTCCAAATATATTTGCATAACTTCATTCCAATTTCAACAAAATCAAGTTAAGTTACTCCCCCTCTTAGATTCAATGTGATATTCCAAACCAAGTTTGGCATGCACAACATTGACACTTAAACATGCATGACACATTTCATACATTTTCATGCATAACATGCGTTACACTCATAACATGCATATTTTGACAAAATAAAAGCTTAAGAAAATTAATTTATTGTTGCTTGTCCACAACCTTAGGGAGGCTTAAAAGAACTTAGCAAGCTTGGTAGTGAAGGTGACATTGCAGAAAAATTTTCTACAATGTGTAATATGTAGGCCACGAAATGGGGGCCAGAAATGGGCTTAAATGCAAGCTCAATAAGTGGTTAGATAGAGGGGGTAGTTAGCCAAAAGAAAGGAAAGGGTTAGAGAATTAAATTGGAGTCTAATCTAAGCAAAACTCAAGGAGAAAAAAAAAGGTTTAAAGGGCAGAAATTTTCTGTAGAAAAATTCAGCTTCTAAGCAACTTATTTGAGGCTTTTAAGGAACTTAAAGAGGGCTTAAACCAAGACCAATCAATAGCTTAGGAGGTAATTAGAACAACTAAATAAGAAAATAAAAGAAATTGGATTAATTTTGCTTGGAACCTTAGCAAAAAACCTAGTTAATTGTAATATAGGGTGGTTGTGAGTTGACATTGTAAGTAAAACTTGAGAATTAAGAGACCAAATTTTAGAGGTTTCATATCCCTCTAAAGGGCAGGAATTAGGGACTACAAAAAAGCCAAAGGATGTTCCAAAAAAAAATAATAATAAGGTAGCAAGTCAAGAAAAAACAAACAAAAGCTTAACTTAAAAGCTATCTCAATATCAATGTTCATAATATTTGTAACTTAAAAAATTTTGAAAGATGGACTTGGGAGCTTTCTAAAGAACAACAAAGCAAGTTAAAACTTAACATAATTAAGTTAAGGAAAGGGATAAAAACATGGGACTTGGAGATACAAGGAAACTTAACATAATTAAGTTAAAGGAAAGGGATAAAAACATGGGACTTGAAGGTGCAAGGAAATAAAACGAAGGAAAACATGAAGACTTAAAAGAAAAGTATAAACTATGACAACAATGAATTAAACCATTTAGTATTTGCATGCATTTTTATTATACATCCATGGCATTATATATTCATATTCTACACATTTTGCATTTGTAGACACACGAGATAAGGTTGACTTAGTTCCAATTTAGGCCGAGCGGGCCAAGCGTCCATAGGTACACAAAGTGAGTGACATGGTTTCTAACCTTAATCTTTTTAAACCAAAATATATGTTTTATGATACAAATGATGTTTCATGTAAACCATATATGTACTTTTGTGTATCAAAACTAAGAAACAAAGTGATTATGTTATATGTTTTATGATATAAATGATGTGTTATGCAAACCATATATATATATATATATATGTTTTGTATCAAAACTATAAAATAGAGTGTTTATATTCCGTTTTCAGTATACATGAGCTTTTATGGCATTTTATGGTAATTTGGTGCTTCAACACCCAAATTATTAAATCGGGTGGCCATTTAAGGTAAGTGGTTGTTCTAAACTCTTATGGCTTTGAACCCAATATGGTCTCAGATGTCATAAACTGTATTAACCTGACTTAGAGTAGCAACCCATTTTTGCAAGCTTCATAGTGTAATAGTGCCCAATATGTTTAGATGATTTTACTACCTCAAACATTGTCGATTGTGCGAACCAGTGACAGTTATATATGACGCAGCAGGATATATGATTCTCAATATCTATTTAATTTTTACAGACTTTGCTTCTATGATATACTTTTAAACCAAAAGAAAAACAGTTGATATAAATGAACCTATTTCTTCTATGCTTTCTACTACTGCTATATGGACGTTATTCTACAAAGCTAAGTTGAGTTAAATTTGCTGTATTATTTTTGTCTTTGATTTTCATGAACAAACTATTTTCAAAAGATAGTTTATGTATAATACTATTATAACCACTCTATTTTTGCTAAGTTTATACTGTATGTCATTCACTAATAACTTGCATTCTCATATCACTTTATTTTGTAGATTTCAACTCGATTATTCCTACACCGACACCTAAGTTTCACCATAGTTTGGTTAGAGGTTGGGCCAACAAGAACCTTTTTATACCTGTAAATTTGTTAATAAATTTTATACTTTTATATTAGACATTTTGAACAACATGAGAGGTGATGTATTGGGATTGGAATATGGTTGTAGTTGTCATAGTTTACCTATGATTTATACTTAATTTGCTAGAATATCAATGTGTGAACATGATATATGTATGGAATCTGCATGAGCTTATATGTGCCTTATTGTCTGAGCATAGTTATGCATAGCAGATGAAATTATATTATTGTTACAGGTGACACAAGTTATATTTATAGGTTTCTAAACAAAAGTTACACAACCGTCATGCTGCCTGATTTTTGACTCAATAACAAGCAGTTGTTGCCCCGCTCGGGCTAAGGTGGGTTATGACAATTAAATTGGTATTAAAGCCTAAGTTTAGGCTAGTATCAAGACTTACTTTAAGAGAGAGTTACACTAGGCTCATTTATAACATGTGCATAATTTATATGTTCTAATCCATAGGAATTGTGTGTATTGTAGATTATAGGTTGTACCAGGAGAGAGAGATCCAGGTAGGGATAGGACACAATCCAGATCAGGCACCTAGCCAACCTCTTAAGGACATCACGATCACTACATCATCAGTAGCACCTAAGGAAGCAGGCCCTTCCTAAGCATATGTTGGTCCTCCAAGAGATCTACCCCTAGAGGTTGTTCCACAAATACCTGCCCCCCTGAGATTCCTGCACCACCTACTACACCAGCACCCCTAAATACATCTACACCCCCAAAAATTGCAGTCACTTCTGAGTTGGTGGCCATTATAGCACAAGCCATGAGAGCTGCTATAGCTTCTAGTTCAGCCACCCCAAAAGTTCAACTTGAGAAGAACATCAAGACAGCTCATAAGCTAAGAGCCTGGGAGTTCCATAGTACTACAAATCCACTCAAGGCAGAGGAATGGATCCAAGAGGTTGAAAGGATCTTTGACTTGATGCACTACCCAAGGATCAATGGGTGCAAAACATGACATTCTTATTCAGAGGCCGTACATTGTGGTGGTGGAGGGCATATCGAGCTAGATAGCCAACTAAAAGAGTCATCAGCTAGATAGAGTTCAAGGAAGAGTTTGATAGATAATATTTCCCTCCAATTTACCAAGACCAAAAAAATGAAAATTTTGAATCTAAGGCAGGGGAACATGACAGTGGCGGACTATAAGGTTAAGTTTATTGAGCTATCTAGATTTGCACAGACCTTCGTAGCAGATGTGCACAGCATGTGCAAATTGTTTGAGAAAGGCCTAAAATGGGAGCTTTAGGCAAAGACTAAGATGCAAAGGCCTACATCATTTGTTGATTTAGTGGAGTACACTGCTAGAGTAGAAGAGATAGAGACTAGATAACTCACTAGAGATAGGAATGATCCAAAAGGAGTGCTCTAAGAGGTAATATGACAAGAAAGAGGGACAAACTTAGAAAAGGCAGATGACCACTGTACCAGCTAGCAAGACGGGAGAGGTTTCAAGCAAGCCAAGGATAGGAATAGTGTCTATCTTCAGTCCAATATAGGGAGCTACAGTCTGCTCCTACAATACCAAGGAGTAGTAAGACTTCAAGTGGTAGAAAGATTGAGAGTGTAGCTAGCAAAAGTGATTCAGTGATAAGGAAGCCGATAGCATAGGCCCCGCAATGCCCAACCCAGGGAAAGAACCACAATGGAGAATGAATGAGGGGTTCAGGAGTATGCTATAGATGTGGGCAAATGGGACATCTCAGGAAGAACTATCCCTAGGCAGTTTCGAGTGATGGGGCACTTACCAAACAAGAGATACAGCAGAAACCCTAGCCAAAGATAGTAAAGCCCAAACTGCTAGACAAGGACCAACCCTAGGTAGACCTAGAACGAAAGCCTGTGTTTTTGCCATGAAAAGACAAAAGGTGAGGGCCGCTCAAACACTATCACTGGTATGCTATCTATATCTGGCACTGATGCATATCTTCTAATTGATTCTGGATTTATATATTCTTTCATATCATCTACATTATCTACTAGACTAGGCTTGAGACCAGATAGATTAGAGCAGAGTATAACCATCTCTACACCAGTAGAGAAGACTCCAATAGTAGAAGAAGTGTACAAAGATTACAGGATTACCATAGAGGAATTTAGTTAACAAGGGACTTAATACCACTGATCTTGTATGACCTTGACATGATTCTAGGCATGGATTGGCTAATAACTTACAAGGTACGACTAGATTGTTTTGAGAATGAAGTCAATTTACAACTATCAGATGGTAGAGAAGTATATTTTATGAGCGAAGAAAAACAAAGGAAAACATGAAAACTTAAAAGAAAAGCATGAACTATGGCAACAATGACCTAAACTCTTTAGCATTTGCATTCATTTTATCATACATCCATAGCATTATATTCATATTCCACACACTCTACATTTGTAGGCACACAAGATAAGGTTAACTCACATCCAGTTCAGGCCAAGCAAACTAAGTATCCATAAGTTATACACACGATGAGTGGTATACTCTCTAACCTGAGTCTTTTTAAACCAAAATATATGTTTTATGACACAAATGATGTGTTATGCAAATAATATATGTATTTTTTGTATCCAAACTGGGAAACAAAGTGTTTATGCTCTACTTTCAGTATACTTAGATTTTTATGATATTTTATGATATTTTGGTGCTTCAGCATCTAGATTGTTATATCGGACAGTTATCTAGGACAAGTGGTTGTTCTACACTCTTATACTATGACTTTGGGCCCAATAGGGTCTCAAACAACACAAACTGTGTTAGCCTAGCCTGGAGTGACGACCCATAGTTTTAGGTTACACAATGCAATAGCGCCTAACATGTTTTGGTGATTTTATATTTTCATGATTTTACTGCTTTTAGATATTATCAGTTGTGTACACCCAATCAGAGTTATATATAACACAGCATGACATATGATTCTCAGTATCTGTTTAATTTTCACATACTTAGCTTCTACGATATATTGCTGAACCAAAAGGAAAACAATTGATATAGATGAACTATTTCTTCTATATTTTCTTCTACTGCTTCATAGATGTTATTCTACATAGTTGGATTGAAATAAATTTACTATGTTATTTCTGTCTTGGATTTTCATGAGCAAACAATTTTCTAAAGATAATTCATGTATAATACTACTACAACCCACTCTGTTTCCTTTAAGTTTGAACTTTATGTCACTCACTATGAACTTGCATTCTCATATCACTTCATTTTGCAAATTTCTGCTAGATTATTCCTGCACCAGCACCTACGTTTCACCGCACTATATTTGAAGGTTGGGCTAGCATGAACCTTTTTATACCCGTACATTTGTTAGTAAGTTTTGTACACTTCTATTAGACATTTTTATTACCATGAGAGGTGAAATTGGAATATGGTTATAGTTATCATAATTTAGTTGTGACCTATATTTAATTTACTAGTATATCAGTGTGTGAATATGGATATATGCATGGAATCTACATAAATTGATATGTACCTTATTGTTTGAGCATAGTTATGCATAGCAGATGAAATTATATTACTATTATAGGTGAAATAAGTTATATTTACAGGTTTCTAGATAGGGGTTATAGTAGTCATCATGTTGTCGGATTTTTGACTTAGTAGTAGACAGTTATTACCCCACTGTCATGCCTTGCTTGGGTAAGGTGGGGTGTGACATTCGGCCCTCTTTCCATTTTGTTTTCTCTCAAATCTCAGAACTCTCTCCCCCCAAAACTTCAAAATTTCTGCACTTACATTGAGAATTAGTTTCTAGGTTTGAGCCATTGGCAGTCTAAATTTTTCCTTAATTTTGTGCCTACTTTTAAGCTATCTTTAGTCCTCAATTTAGCATCATTTCATGCCCTCTAAGAGGTGTAACCTCGGCAGAATTTATTTTCCAAAGCAAAATTTTTCTACTACCAAATTCTTACTTCACTTTTACCTTACATCTAGATAGATTTGCCTCAATTTTAAACTAATTTTGGTTCTTTTTCTTTCTTTCTTGGCTAACCTAGTCCTTCTATACCTAGCTTATTTGTCTTGATTTGGATGGAGCTCATTTTAAGCCCTTAAAATTCGGCTACTATCCTCTTTGGTTACTAACATTTTAAAATCCTAACTCTTAATATACTCTTTCATATTAAATTCCCCATTAATTGTTAATTAGAATGAGCTCTCTTTCTATCCTTGTATAATATAGCCGTAAGTGCCTAGGTTAATTACCCTAATTGTTAGATCAACCTAGTTCAACATACTTGCCAAAAATTTTCAGCGTTCTTGTTCACATGATTCTAGTTAAATTTCCCTTATTTTTTATTCTCTAAATTTCTTCCCTATGCCTATCTATTCTCTATATATCCTTTACTTTCCCTTAACCCTTCATTTAAACCTACCTTAGGGTAAATTTCAGCTAGCAAAGGGGGTTCAACCATGGCATTTTCTTGCTAAAAATTTAGTTTTCTTGTCCCTAATCTCATTTTCCCCTTGTTCTGGTTTCCTCCCTTTTTTATTGCTAATATTTTCAAAATCTAGGGTTTTTCTTCTAATTCCACTTCCATCAGCACTCCAAAATCACATCTTAGTGTCTCTACATGCCTCTCAAATCTCCTCCAAGGTTGTAAACAAGAAAATGAAATTATTTTTCTTAAATTTAATTTTATTCCTAACATGCAAAAAGTGAATGTAATATATGTAAACTTTATGAGAAATACATATGCAAAAGAATATACATGCCTTAGTTAGGTTGGGATGTTAAAATAAAGCCACATATGCATACTATACAAATGATGTTTATGTTTCTTAAAATTTTATGTTTCACGATTTGACATTTTAGTATATTAGAATTAAACTATTCTTCGTGATACATTATTTATACGATTTCCATAGTTGAATGTTTCAGTAAATGATGTTTTACTACACTATTATTAAGAAAAAAACTCTATGTTTCCACTAAACTTAGACCATATGCCATTCACAAGGATGTTAGTCTCATTAATTTATCTACTTCACATATTTTAGAAATTAAACCTAAGCAGCATCAGTTTCAACATCACTATATCAGCACTCATGCATTTTAATGGAGGTTGGGCTAGCAGATTCCATTACATGTCTTAGTCATAGAGTGAGACAATTGAATTGATGGGGACAGCTATTGGTTGATTATTATTTGTACCATTAAAGATGCATTACTACACAAGATAATTTTGCAGAGCAAAAAAATATAATTTATTTTGGTACCTAGTGAGGATGTGTGAGTATGTTTAATGACTTTGCATAGCAACCATATCATGTCACACAGGAATTACAGGTTATACCTGTTGAGCCAGTCATGATAGGGACCACAATGACTAGCACTCTTTTGTGTCTTTGGGCATGGGAGGTTGTTGGCCGTTGCCTACTGTCATGCATCGCTTAATTGATTAGAGGAGTGATGTGTGACATACACATAGACACACACACACACATTGGCTGGCAAGCAAATCTAACAATTCTAAACATTTATCTAATGCTCAAAATATCATCCAATCTAAAGGAATACACCACTAGTAAATCTTGTTTAAAATTAATATATCACTAAACTACAACTACACTCATGTTGAGCAATGGGCTCACCAACGAACAACACACCTCAATCAAACTGCAAAATTTGAAAGAGGATTAATATTGGAATATGAAATATGTTAAAAATGGTGAGTCGTGCGACTTAATGAATAATAACATGCATCTATTTAAAAAAGGGACAAGCACTATACATGAGTTCGTAAATAAGTTGTTTCTTCAATTTTAATTTAAATAAAACATTTAATCCTAAGCAATCAAAAACATAGTTACCAAGTAATCAGAGAGTTTCCTATACAGAACTAAAACATTATGTAATGTCCAAATGTATTGTAATTAAGTTCCTTGAAGGCACGCAATTTTTCGAACAGTAACCTATATCCTGTCCAACCATACTAGCTTAATATGACAGTCTAGCACTACCCTTGCAAACTAGGATACTTGTTCAAAGTGCACTTACTACAATACCTATTACCGATAATTGCAGTGTTTTATTAATATAATATCCCTTAGCAACAATTTTCAAGTTTAGATAAAAATATATTTCAATGTACGTCAAACATATCAATATCTATGTTTAACAATGAAAACTAATTTACTTGTAAATAACATTTACATTATAATTATATCAAAATGTCAAATATCACTGTATAACTAAGTAAAAAAAAAATATATATATATATATATATACATGTCCCTTCTATATTGAGTTTCAATGTCAAATGGTTTTGGATTTCTTGGAGTCGATTTATTTGAAACACTTTGTAGGCATGTGAGAAAGTGACTAAGAGATAATCATATAAACTTTGGAAACTTTATTTTAGCTCACAAACACAAGTTAAAATCAAGCGATTCAGATTTTGATGCTGTCGAACCAAAAGTGATGACGAGGAACTTTCGAGGAATTTGGAATCACAACAATGACATCAAGAACTACATCAAAACCTAAGACAATTGACAATTGAAATTATTTTGATATTTATAAAAATAAAAATTGAATAACTTGAAATTTATTATTTATAACCCACTTTCACTAATCTTATAATCAAATGAAAGTTTAGGGCCCATTTGGTTTGGCTTTTTTTTTTTCATTTTCAATGAAAATAGAAAAGTACACTAAAATTGAGTTTGGGAAGCTATTTTATATTTTCATTTTTTGAAAACATTTTCTAAAGTAACCTAAAAACTTGAACTAACAAAAAGTTGTTTTCAGTTATTTAAATCCTTATTTTCAATTTACTAAAAATAAATACACTAAATGTATTTTTATTAGTGTCATTTTCTGAAAACAAAAAATAGTAAATCAAACCAAACATATTTTATTATTTTAAAAATTTTAAAATGAAAATTATTTTCAAAAAATAAATATAGAAATGGAAAATAGACAACATTTTTGAAAACCAAACTGGCCCTTGTTTTTTCTAAACCCATTTACCCAAACTCAATTTTTTCAAAACCACTTGCCCAAACCCACTGTCATATGAACCCTAACACTTAAAAGGATTAATTTGCAAACCAGGTTAAACTAGTCCTGACACTAGTTTAAATCTTTTTTGGTAGCTCGGGTTTGGCTTGGCTACCTTATATCAAATATGAAGTAAGAGAAATGGAGTTTAACTAAGACCTCTTTTGACATATTCAATGACACTGAAAAGTTTTTCTAAATTCAACCCCCCTCCACACACATATATAATAGACGCACACAGAGAAAAATATATTGTTTCATCAAATTTGACATATTTGTTTATAAATAATTTTTACTAATCCAACAATCAAACAATAATTTTATTTTATTTATACTCATTTTGTTCAAATATAAATTATCTAACCGCACTTTTACCAAACCCACTGTGTAAATTCATTTTCCCAAATTTATCTTCTCTAAACCTAAAATTAAATAAAATTTAAATGAATATTCCAACGATCATATATTAATTTAGCCTTGTAGTGTCTTTATAAAATGTAAAACCAAACTACACATGCATGTGACAAGAGATTCCAAGGATTAATACATATATTAGGGAGTATCCAACTAACCCTACTCGCAAAAGGTTTTTCACTTCTATAAATTTTGGCACCATCATCTATGTAAAAAAGTAAATGAATCATAGGGAAGTGAAGTTCTTGTAACAAAACTCGTCAAAATAGCATGTCCATTCAAAAACCTATTCTCTTTTTCCTTTATTTTTTGGGTGCAATAACCCATTTTTTTAGAGCTCAACTTTAGATTTCTCGATAGCTTGGAGATGTAAGTCAATAAATAGCATTGGCTAACCTTCATGAAGTCTTCTTTCAAGGAGTACACGCACACGCAAGCATATGCTCATACATTTTGCACATGAGCATATACTTTGCACACCTGCACACATATTTTAAACCAAGACGAACAACATATGGGGAAAGTGGTTTTATAGAATGATCCCACTTCAAAACTATAATAACAACATCCTCTTTGATGATATAACAAATTTCATCCACAAACTAATGCATTCCGCCATCAACCATTTACCATGTTAAAGACAAATTGCAATTGAAACAAAGAGCACTGTCAGTAAAGATTTATAAACAGCTATTTTAAGATGTTCAATATTAAAAATGCCTGCCCTAAGAAAACGAATAAAAGAGTCAAAAGAAAGGGCAATGAAGAGACCAAAATCACCAAACAAGTTTCTCTAGACCAACTTATATGGAAAAGGAACTAGCCAATGTTGACAAACTTAATAAAACTGCAAGAAATTTCAAAACTTATACAAGGGATAACTTACCCCAAGCAAAAACATATGAATCAAGTAAAAGTTACATCATGTCCGATGGTCATTCCTTCCCCCCATTTGAAGTAAAATATTTACGTGATTCAAACCAAAGCATTCTAAGAATAAGCCAGCTTCCCCTACGCAACCCAAAAACATATATGTTAATAGAGAAAAAAAAAATCCACTCAACAAAAAGAACTAGCCAAAAGAAAGCCCATTTCTGCACTGCTATAACAGGGGCGAAGATCAACAAGTGGGATGATGGAGGATAAGCTTCATTGTCAATAGGGAAGGCATATTTCAGTCTTAACTACAAAATGACACCAGATTGTTCCACATTAAAGAGGAAATTACATATTGGCAGGATTTGATAGAGGTGTTTTCTCAAGGGGCTTGTGGGAGAGCGCGGGGGTGGGGGGGGGGGGGGGTGTGGGGGAAGGAGAGAGAGAGAGAACCCCCGAAATTTGCACTCAAGGGTGTACTCACATTTAGGCAGCGGCAGGAAGGTAGACCCTAAAGGTATCCATCACTTTAATTTTTTGCTTGCAGGTTGGGCATTTTCCTTGAACAGCAATTACAGAATAAACATACTCCCTACAGAAGATGTGGCCACATTTTTTTCATGTCTCTTCTCTAAATGGGCCCACACAAACTGGGCAACAGAAAGTGGGTGGCCTTGGTGGAGGAACCTCATATATCTCTGGCTCTTCCATAACATCTTTATTCTGCCAATGGACAGTAATGTTACTCACTAATTGGCATATGACCATGGAAATCCAAAAACATTCACAAAGTAGAATTTATAAGCATAACAAAATCCACAAAAATACAACTTAGTATCCTAGCGGTTGTTATTTTCTCAACAGAACTGAAATTCATCTATTCAGCAGACCAACCAACCAACTCCTGTTTAAATTTTAACCACGTTAGCTACATTCTATTTTTTACTTCTAGAATTGGAAAAGTTTATAATTTCAGGATGGTACAACAGAACCTTCATTTTGAGAATAAGTAACCAAAACAAATCTCTAAAAAGAATAGAAAGAAGAAAGAATGTCCCGTATATATCCAGATTAACATTCTGCACATCATTTTCTAAAGCTAGAATTGGTTATATCCATTCACTCATTTCCAGAATCAAGGAGATCTTTAAAAAACAAAAGCATATCTTTTTTTTTTTTTTTTTTGAGTTTTCATTTCACCTTTTTATTCATTTAAGCATTTACTAGATAAGAGTGCACACAACTATATAGCTAGATCAGCACCTGTGAAGGTTGCTAGAGAGGCAGGAAATGGTTACTACAATAAGTTCTGTGCAAGTAATTTCTAAAACGTAGAAAATTTAGAACTTCATCCTATATTCAACTTAAAGGACAATTGGGATGCAAAATACCAATATCTGAAGATAGCACATGTCATTGTTTGTCCCCCATGCAAAATAGTATATGTGCACTCTCTATGCAGCAATTTTATTCTTTTGGAAAAGAGCTCTCTTTGTGTCACAGATGAAAAGTCCAATCCATAATAAACATGTTCAGTATTTCAATCATTTCTTCTAAAATTCCTCTTGTATTTACCGGTGATCTATTTACTTCTAGTAAATTTCATGTTTTCATCAAAAAATGAAATGAAATCAATATATTGGTCAGCAGCCATTTTCCGATAGAAATTTAATACATTTTTCAAATGAATTTATTCATTTACAGCAATGATCAAAAGGTTAGGGAGGCTAAGTAGAATATTAATATCTGCTCCATAGACACCCATGCTTCAGTGTTTCAAATCAGATAAATGAGCTTTTCATATCTAGAACAAGTCTGTATATTTTTAGCCATCCTCAAACACCAGAGTGGGAAAAGCATTGTACACCTTACTCGCTTTTTTAATATGAAAAGGCATTATAACTCTCAAATGCAGCCAGCAAGCCTTTCTGTTTGCCTCATTTTGATAAAAATCCAAAGAAATTTGGCAGTAGGGTATTATATACTGAAACAATTCATCCATCACGCAATGGAGTGTGAATGTTTGTAGTTGAAGGAAGTAAAAATAAGCCAAGCCCACAAATGGCAAGACACAACCATATGTAGACCACTCATTTTGCTTAGAATTGAAACTCATTCTTTATCAACTTAGCTCTGCAGAGATAATTTAAGAAGCAAAGACAATAATAGAATTTCAATACAGTACTTCCATGGAAACTTTCTGAAGTATATTGTGAAATATGCGTCCTTCAATGTTCAGAAAATCAATGTCCATAATGTTGATATCTAGATGTTTTTGTATTTGTTTTTTTCCCAGAACAATCATTTACAAGCAAAATTTTCAGAGGAATCACTGTTTGCCTAGCTAATGGCTCAAAGTGAAAAAATGCAAAAAGATCTCCTAAAGCCTAGCTACAAGAAGTAAGGTTAATAATGGATAATTTCTATGTGTATCCTACTATCTCCAGTTCTTCTACATAAAAATGCGCTTGAAGTCTAAACTCCCAAGGTAAAAATACCATAACACTTCAGTGCATTCTAAATATCATAAAATAAAAGTAGAAAAAACAATATTAAATATCAACAAGAAGAAATAGCCACAAACATCCAAAGTCCCAAATTAGCCAAAATACATTTAAACTCAAATAAGCAGTAATGGTATATCAAATTCCATTGTTGAGAACACTAAAGATAGGGAAAAAAAAAAAAAAAAAAAAAAAAAAGGAAGAGATTAAGTGAATTCAGAAAATCAAGAAAATTAATAAAGAGAACTGTGGAGTCACTGTAATCCAAACTTGCTACTCCAAGACTAGAATAAATTAATACTTCCACATGCTCTTTAGGAATTCCATCAATATCAAAAGCACATAAAACCCATTAAACAAGCCATAAATTACCAATAAAAACAGCCAGTAAAACATCTCAAGGTAATCAGATCCCCTGCAGGGAAGGGGAACTCATGTATAGGTGGGTTTAACTGAGGCACACCTCCACAAAATTGCAACTTCAGCTTCACTGGTCCAGACACACCCCTGATTAAGGAGCCTTGCCTAAACTCTGTTGAGATGCACCTAATTGAGCCTTAATGTGCGTTGGTCATTGTGGAGCCTCTTTTCCACCTTTGACAACTACCATCAACGCCAAACTCAAACTTTTATCTAATCTGCAATTAGATATTCATAAGTTTGTGAACACATTTCACTTTATAAAAAGATGATGTGCCACAATTGATAGAATCTTAAAATTGACTCATTTTTATTTGAATCTATGAGTTGAATTTTACATTAAAAACAAATTGGTGTGTACCAAAATTGCAAGAAAATTTTTACAAGGCTCAAGTCAAACATGATACCCAGATATGGCACTCAAAGGTAAGAGAGCAATTAGGAGAAATTATATGATTTTGTGAGTTGGCACATCTTTCCCAAAATAAATGATCCACATTTTCCATAGAGAGAATAGGGAAAGAAGAATGGAGTAATAACGAATCTAAGTGACTCTTGTATTCCTAAAATGCTGAAGTTAGCTTTTTATATAAATTCTATTTGACTTCTTTTTGAGTTTTCCTTCTTTGCAAATAAATCCAAAAAAGAAATATTGTTTATTTTTCAAGAAGTTCAATAACATAGATTATAAAGGAAAAAGAAAAAGTCAAGTGCCCAAAAAAAAATTAGAAACAATAATAAAATAAGCATAATTAGTGAACAATGTAGGAAAACAAGAAAATGTCAGTTTTGATAACTTGGTCCCAATCAATGAAAAAGGTGGTGTTCGCACCAAAAGCATTATCCCACGTAAAGGTAATGCTGGAAAATAACATCTCATTCAAATATTTCAATGCTTATTATGATATTAGGAAGTCATATGACACTGAGTGACCTACAATTTTAATTTATGCTTTCACCCTATATAAAGTGTATGGTGAGGGTGCCTAGTTGCAGGAGCCAAGCAAGGATTAAGCTGATCGCCAGAGAGTTGTGCTGTGCTTGGATATTGGTATAACTAGCCGCGTGGATTCCACCAAACAGATGGTAAGATGAGCATTTGGACGGTGCTAGAGAGAGTGCATGCCTAAGTGTGAACCTAAGGCATGGTAAACCTTCAAACTCTCAAGTTTCAAGGTCTTGATCTCTATTTATAATTGCATTTGGGCTGGGAACCCACCTCCTCATTTGACCTGATCAGTCAACATTGGGGGTATATGGCTTCCTCAGAGTGGCTTAGAGAGCCCAAGGTGAGGGACATCCAACTATCTCATGCATGGTCCCACTCATGCAGGGTTGCTTGAGAGTTGAGATAATTGTAGTGTCTTTAAGGAAGCTTGGACCTTTATTTGGTTTGCTATGGTGGTCTATTGAGGGGAGGGGGATCCAAGGTTGTCTTGAGTGATGGACCTACTCAAATAGAGGTCACCTTGAAGGTTGGATCCACACTCAAGCCCTTAAAAGAAGTTCTTAAGATCCACTTGAATAGCATTGAGCGATGGTGACCTTTAGGTCAAGTCCCTTGGGGACGTTCAAGCCTTTAAGAAAAGGTTAACTAGCACATTGCCCCAGTCATGAGTCATTCTCAAGGGCAGGACGAGTCTATAGGTGCCTAGTTAAGCTATCAAAAAATCCCTCCAATTGAAGATTTGCTTAGTAAGAGTGGCTCTGTGTCCTGACAAGGCTGACATTAAATAATGAAGCTGAGAAAAAGGGTTATCATTTTGTTTAGCTTACAGCTCAAGCAGTGGCCTTTTTCTAATTGAGTAAGGGTATGAAGATGTATGTCAATGTAGGAATTTTTTAAAAGAAAAAAAAAAATTGATGTAATCTCTATTTACCAAGTACATTATGCCTTGCACACTTCGCGAAGTCTACATAGAAGAATTAATTTATATTGGGTATGCATAGAAACTACAGAACCTTAGGTATTTCACATGAGCCAAGCAGCACACAGCAAAAGCTAAGATTCCACATGTTGCTCATCATGCCTTCAATTTGGCTCTTAAAATGAATAGATATTCTATATGACTTTCAGAATAGTCTTTTCCTAAACAAGCAATTCATATGGAAATATGGTAGTGTAGTACAAGAATGATAAAATATTATTTTTTTCATTTACCCAAAAGGTTTCCCTTTCAATGAATCTAACAACTAACATCAAAAACACATTGAAGGCCAAGGGTGGCCACCCATTTTTAGCAATACAAAGGTAAGTCATACGATGCATTTGAGAAGGGTGAATTGCTCCCAAAAAGGAATAGAATGATTCTTAAAATGATGAAAGAATTGTATTTGAGTATTTCCATTACAAAATATGTGGACAAAATAAAGGATTTTTATCACTAACACTTTCTGTTTTACGATCTTCATAAGAGACAAAAGTATACAAATTTGAGAACAAGATAACTTAAATTTGCTTAAAGGTTTATTTAACAACACCACCTATTTTACTAAGAAGAAAATCGCTTTGCATTCTTTATTAGTTCTACAACAATCCAATCCTCATTTGTTTACTCTTGTTTAGTAACCTTGAAATGCAAGGTTTTTATTGACATATTCTTTCTTTACTTGATCTTTATTCAAAAAAATATATATATATATATATATATTTGAAATTCATTCAAACTATTTCCATAAAGTCAACTATTATTAAAGAACTAATTCACTGTTTGTCTACCAAAGAGAGCTCCCAATATCTCAACCCTCCTTTGACCTTTACTCATTATGAATTATTGTACATGTTGCCTTAAAAGAACTGCCACAGCTTGTCTACTATAGTTTAATAGGATTTATTTATTTGATTTTAATAGGCATTTAGCGCAACAAAATTACCCCAATTTTCACACTTGTTGCCTATTACATATATGATTTCACAATCATTAAGAAAAGCTCAAAGAAAAAGGAAAATAGATTCCTAAGTTTTTCTTTTATGTGAATGAATTTAGCTGCTCAACTCACATTAACAAGATTGACATATGGAAATAACTAAAGAGCATATTTGTTACCCGACTTTAGATTAGACAGCCTAAAGTTAGGTGGGTGTTTAATAAACCAAAGGGGGGTCCCCTCCCCCCAACACCAAGTGCCTACAAAATGTCATAAAATAGAATAGAATAGTTAAAAACAAATAAATAAAAGATAAATTGTATAATTTATTTATAACCTACGTTCACCATTCCTATTTAATCAAACAATAAAATCTACTTTTTCTAAATCTACTCCCCTAAACTCATTCTTTTCAAACTCATTTTTCCCAACCCACTTTCCCTAAACTCACTTTCTATCATATAAGATGAAAGTCTTTGTGATAAAGTCTAATAAAGAGACCATGTTTTTAAAGGAGCAACTAAGTGGTGACAAATGATCATTTCAAAGAGTGGCAGGTCTTTAAAACGATGAATGTCTTCATCCATATACTCAATACATTTCTTGAATTTATAGCCCCTTGAATCTTGATCAGCAAACACAAACTCTTTCTTCTTTTCCACTCCTTTCCTTGATTGCTTTGATGACAGCAGCGCATGTATCTTGTTCTTTTATAGAGGTTCTTAGCCATCAACCATCAAGGTGTCATCCTTTTTCTCAAAACAATGTAGCAATGATGAATTTGAATCAAATTTTCTTGTAGCAATAATTCCTCCTCAAACTTTTCATACTCATTCTTGCTTTCAATGGCTTGAATATCTAGCATAGCATCCCTTGAGAGCTCATAGTTCAAGTATTTTTCCTTTTAAATTAGCTTATTGCTCTTTACAACAATTTCTTCCATAATAACAATTTGAGCATAGTGATATCCATGTTTGATCAATATCATATCTCACATGTAAGGCCTCCCTGACTGATAAGTAAATGATCACTAACAGCAACATCTTGCAATAATATTGATTTCGAAGAAAGCAACATTAGTGGAAGGTTGTTCCTTTGCTTCATGTCATTGAAACAACCTTGTGTAAAATAGAGTAAGGCGAGGTGTTGTTTGATAGAAAGTGGGTTTAGGACAAAGTGCATTTGGGAAAATTGTGTTTGGAGAAAGTGAGTCCGGGAAAAGTAGGTTTTGTTATTTGATTACACAAGACAGTTAAGTTAGGTTATAAATAAAATGTCCAATTTATCCTTTAATCTTTCCTTTTTTTGGGAAACCCTTCTCTTGCGTTTTAAGTTTATGTTTTTGTTTAGCCAAGGCCCTCAACAAGAAAGTAAGGGGCTAGAGTTGCATAGAAGCAGTTGCACTTGCATCATAGTATACAGTTGCACAGAAACAATGGCACTTGCATCATGATAAGCAGTTGCACATATATCATGAAAGAGTCTAATCCATGACTTCACCAAGTTGGTCCAGGTAGTCATTAAGTTCTCCCATATTAGCATGAAACTTGCTTAGCAATTCGAGTTAGACCTGGTCAAGATTTGCATCAACCATGGTCCCACGTCTCTTCCTTCTCACATATGTATGCAGGGGCTGTCTCTTATCAACCACCAAAAGAATAGAAATTCTTAACAAATCCTAATCAGCATATATACTCTATTTCTGTCTCTCCTGGAAAAATTTGTAAGATAGGAGAAAACTTTCTTACAGAAACCAAAAGATGCATCCAACTTGCACATCACTGCAATACAGAGAATTGACCAACTCATTCACGAATCTTGAAGATTATGAAAGGATCTAATAGTCTTTTGAGGAGCACAATGATTGGCAGGTAAATAAGATAATAGACTTAAACTGCATATGCAGAAACAATCAAATGTTTACTATCCAAGGAAACCACAGCAATGACGATAAAAATGGGCTTTATATGGCAAGTAGGTAACTCTTTTTTAACATGATGCATTTTAAGCTTAATCTGAAGATTTTCCATCAGATGGAAGTTCCCAAGATTATGTTTTACAAGAATCAAATTAACCACTCCTATAATTCAGTAAAAGAACAAAGACAAAATAGGAGAAGGAAAATTCTCGTATTACATTAAATCCATATTTATCTCCATATCCACAATAAAGATCGATTTCTGATAATGATATGATACAGTATATAAGAGACTTGAGACTACTACTGAATAACTTGAGCTTAAGCATTTTGGGCCAGTGGTTCAGGCTCAACAAGTTATTCAAGCCAATAGTTCTCGAGTCATTACAAATGGTATTGGAGTAAAACAATCTTTTGACCTGCTCTATTTGGATATGAATATGGATTTGTAACTTAATGAGGACGTTAAATGTTTAAATGGAGAAGATTGTGATATCACAGCCCACATTGATTTCTAATAGTAATATAGTATATAAGAAACTTAAGACTACTACTAAATAACTTAAACTTAAGTATTTTGGGCCAATCTTTTAGGCTCAATAAGGTATTCAGGTCAACAGTTCTCAGGTCGTTACACACACGCGCGCACACAAAAAATTATTATACAATAATGCAATAGACTAAATCAAGAAACAAGTTAATTAGGTAAAAGCAATAGCATAATGGCAGGTAGTCAAAACACCTTGGTTGTCCAATTGCTCGCCAAGTTTATGGAATTTCCACTGCTCGCAATGGTATTTTTTGCTGGACCTTCACCCTGTTGATTGTCAGAGCTGGGAAGTGATCTAGCCATCAATTCTATAATTACACTTTCTGGACAAGGAAAGTATCACCACAAAAATAAACTGGTTACCCAAGACAAAGCACTCTTCAGCCAATTAGAATACACAAAAGTTGAATGACAACTCGCCATTTCACAGATGGATAGAAGCAATCAAGGACCTTCTGGAGAGTCATACTGACTCAGAAATTCGGAGTAACATGCACAAAGTGGGGAACGAGAGAATGGAAATCTTATTCAATCAACATATGTCTAAGTAAAATTCTCAATTGTTATCAACAAATCCAAAGGTGCTACTTAACTAAAATTTAAAGCAAGACATTCATTACAATGCTAACAAAAATAACACAAAAGCTAATCACATGTTGGTCACAGATATCACTAAAGGTTCCTTCTGAATAGGTAAAAATCTATGAAATTTAATGTTCCAAAGATAATGGATTGCATTACTACCAAAGAATTTTCCCAAGTTTTAAAATTGCCGATCCCTGAATTTATGAGCCAAATAGTGATAAACCGCTCAAGCACAACCTAAAAGCAATAGAAAGAGAAACAATTAAAAACTGTGATTGACAACTAAATTATTATGGTTTGCCATAAAATCTACATAAATTTTAAAATGCAGAAGGGTTCTCAGCTAATGATTCAATCACTGGCACTGAGATAATGTTAGGGGAACACCAAGAATAATTCCAAGAGAAAATGCGAGTTCCACCATTGATGTAATCAGATACTTTTGCATTATAATTTCCCCAATAATGAATAATCATAACTCAAGAAATAACATCAAAAACAAACCATTATAAAGGCACGAGCACTAATAAGTAAATAAGCAGTCAAAAGTTTAGAATCAAGAATGAGGAAATAAAATAATTGCAAAGAACCTGAATGCCCTCTTTGAAAGTAACTATCTTCATCAATCACTTCTATCACTTGATGGTTCCTTCTAGACTTCTCCCCGGCCTATGAAAAGGTGAATAGGGAAAATCAGCAACCTTAAAGAGTCCAGATAGACTTTCAACCAGCATTACAATAATGTTAGTTGCCATACTTCAAGAAAACCCCTCAGGAAGCATATAACCACGTCATCATCAACAGATTCAATCCTACTTCTCACTTGTATCTGATGCGTTCCAGTCTCCCAAGGCAGCCCAATTCTTAGACTGAGATCAACAGAGCTGCCAGCATTTTCAGACCGAGGTGGTCCATTGAGATCCAAATTAAGCACCATTTTATCCTCAAATTCTCTAGACACCCTTTGGATGTTGCACAGGTCCTTGAAAGCATAAAATAGAAACCATAAGCCAGAAAGCAAAATAATAACAAACACTTATTCATGTTGCCAGTAATGTTATGGCAAATGCCTCGACACTGCAGTAATTACATGACCATATGTCACACAGCCACTATATATTACATTCTTGACAAAACAATTCCTATAAGAAAACTCATCAAAATAGCATCTCCATTCAATTACATATTCTCTTTTTCCTTCTTCTTTTGGGTGCAATAACCCAATCTTTCCAGAGCTCAGCTTTAGATTTCTCAATAGTTTGGAGCTAGAAGTCAATAAATAGCATTGGCTAACCTTCATGAAGTCATATTTCAAAAAGTGAGCGCACACACACCCAAGCATATGTGCACAAATTTTGCACATGTGCACAGATTTTGCACATGTGCACATGTTTTGCACATCTGCACACATATTTTAAACTGGGACAAACAACATATGAGGGAAGTGATTTTATGGAATGATCCCATTTAAAACTACAATACAAGCATCCTCTTTGATGATATAACAAATTTCATCCTACAGACTGATGCATTTTGCCATCAGTCATTTAACATGCTGAAGACAAATTGCAATTGAGAAGTTTTAAAACTTTTACATGGGACAATTTATCCCTAGCAAAAACATGTGAATCAAGTAGAAGTTACTTCATGTCTGATGGCCATTCCATCCCTCAATTTGAAGTAAAATATTTATTTACTTCAAACCAAACCATCCTAAGAATAAGCTAGCTTCCCCTTTGCAACCCAAAAACATATACGTTAATAGAGAAAAAAAAATCCATTCAACAAAAAGGACTAGACAAAAGAAAGCCCCATTTTTGCACTCTTACAACAGGGGGTGTAGATCAACAAGTAAGATGGAGGAAGATAAGCTTCATTGTCAATAAGGAAGGCATATTTCTGTCTTAACTACAAAATGACGCCAGAATGTTCCACATTAAAGAGGAAATTGGACACTAACAGGATTTGATTGAGGTGTATTTTTCAGTAGGGTCGTGGAAGGGGGAGACAGAGAGAGAGAGAGAGAGAGAGAGAACTCACAAAATTTGCACTCCAGGGTGTACTCACATTTAGTCAGTGGCAGGAAGGTAGATCCTAAGGGTGTCCTTCACTTTTATTTTTTGCCTGCAGGTTGCAGATTTTCCTTGAACAGAAATTACTGAATAAATGCACTCCCTACAGAAGATGTGGCCACAAATTGTTGACGTCTCTTCTCTATATTGGCCCATGCAAACTGGGCAACAGAAAATTGGTGGCCTTGGTGGAGGAACCTCAGATATCTCTGGTGTTTCCATAACATCTTTATTCTGCCATTGGACAATAATGTTAGTCACTAATTGGACTATGATCATAAAGATCCAAAACATTAGCAAACTAGAATTTATAAGCATAACAAAATCACAAAAAGTACAACTTAGTATCCTAGCAGTTGTTATTTCTTAACAGAACTAAAATTCATCTATTCTGCAAACCGACCAACCAACCAACTCCTGTTTAAATTTTAACCATATTTGCTGCATTCTATTTTTTACTTCTAGCATAACAAAATCACAAAAAGTACAACTTAGTATCCTAGCAGTTGTTATTTCTTAACAGAACTAAAATTCATCTATTCTGCAAACCGACCAACCAACCAACTCCTGTTTAAATTTTAACCATATTTGCTGCATTCTATTTTTTACTTCTAGAACTGGAAAATGAAATCATAAGCGTTTTTAGTTCTCAGTATGGCATAACAGAACCCTTCATTATGAGAGCAAGTAACCAAAACAAATCCCTAAAAACAATAAAAAGAAGAGAGAATATCCCATATATATCCAGATTAACATTACACATCATTTTACAAAGCTAGAATTTGTTATATCCATTCACTCATTTCCAGAATCAAGGAGATCTTTAAAAATCAAAAACATATCTGCTTTTCCAATTTTGCATTTCACCTTTTTATTCATTAAACATTTACTAGGTCAGAGTGCACACAACTACAAACTTTGATCAGCATCTAAGAGAGTTGCTAGAGAAGGATGAAGTGGTTACTACAACAAGTTCTGTGCAAGCAATTTATATAACATAGAAAGTTTAAAACTTCATCCTATATTCAACTTAAGAGCATTATTGAGATGCAAAATACCAAAATCTAAATATTGCACATGTAATTGGTTGTCCCCCATGCAACATGGTATATGTGCATTCTCTGTGCAGCAGTTTTAATCTTTTGAAAAAGAGCTTTCTTTGTGTCAGAAATGAAAAGTCCAATCCGTGACAAACATGCTCAGTATTTTAATCATTTCCTCTAAAATTCCTCGTGTTTACTGATAGTCTATTTACTTCTTGTAAATTCTATGTTTTCATCAAACGAGGAAATAGAATCAATCCACTGGTCAGCAGCCATTTTCAGAAAGAAATTTAATACATTTTTAGAATGAATTTATTCATTTACAGTAATGATCTAAAGGGGGAAGGGGTGGGTGTTGGGGGTGCTAAGTAGAATATTAATATTTGCTCCACAGACACCCATGCTTCACCAGTTCAAATCAGATAAATGGGCTTTTCATATCTGGAACAAGTCTGTTTATCTTGAACCATCCTCAAACAATAGAGTGGCAAAAGCATTGTACACCTGAATCCATTTTCTATATAAAAAAGCAATATAAATCCCAAATGCAGCCAGCAAACCTTTCTGTTTGCCTCATTTTGATAAAAATCCAGAAAAATTTACAAAAACAATTCATCCATCACGCAATAGAGTCCGAATGTTTGCACTCAAAGGAAATAAAAATAAGTCAAGCACACAAATGGCAAGACCCAACCATATGTAGATCACGTGCTTTTCTCAGAATGGAAACCGATTCTCTATTAACTTAGTTCTGCAGAGATAATTTAAGAAGCAAAGACATTAATAGAATTTCAATACAGTACATCCATGGAAACTTTCTGAAGTATATTGTGAAATATGGGTCTTTCAATATTCAGAAAATCAATGTCCATAATGTTGAAAGCTAGATGTTTTTGTATTTTTTTCCCTAAACAATCATTTCCCAGCAAATTTTTCAGAGGAATCTCGGTTTGCTTTGTTAATGGCTCAAAGTGAAATTAGGCAAAAAGATCTGCTAAAGCCTAGGTGCAAGGAAAAGCATTAGACCAGATTGAAGCAAGGTTAATAATGTATAATTTCTACGTGTACACCCCCTGTTTCCAGTTCATCTACATAACAATGTGCTTGAAGTCTAAACTCCCAAGGTAAAAATACCATAACACTTCAGTGCATTCTAAATATCATAAAATAAAAGTAGAAAAAACAATATTAAATATCAACAACAAGAAATAACCACATATATCCAAAGTCAAAATTCCAAATTAGCCAAAATACATTTAAACTCAAATTAGCAGTAATGGTATATCAAATTCCATTGTTGAGAACACTAAGTGAATTAAGAAAATCAAGAAAATTAATAGAGAAAACTGTAGAGTCACTGTTCTAATCCAAACTTGCTGCTCCAAGACTAGAATAAATCAACACTTCCGCATGCTCATTAGGAATTCCATCAATATCAAAAGCACATAAAACCCATTAAACAGGCCATAAAATACCAATAAAAACAGCCAGAAAAACATCTCCAGGCAATTAGATCCCTTGCAGGGAAGGGGAACCCATATATAGGTGGGTTTAACTAAGGCACACATCTACTAAATTGCACCTTCAGTTTCACTGGTCCAGACACACCCCTGATTAAGGAACCTTGCATGAACTTGGGTGAGATGCACCTAATTGAGCCTTGATGCACGTTGGTCATTGTGGGGCCTCTTTTCCACCTTTGACAACTTACCATCAATGATAGACTCAAACTTTTATCTTATCTGTAAATAGATGTTAGTAAGTTGGTGAACACGTTTTACTTTAGAAAAAGATTACGTGCCATAATTTTTAAAATCTTAAAACTGACTAGTTTTTTATTTGACTCAATGAGATGAAATTTACATTGAAACGAATTTTTGTGAGTATCAACATTGCAAGAAAATTCTACAAGACTAAAGTCAGACTTGAAACCCAGATATGGCATTCAAAGGTAAGAGAGCAATTAGGAGAAATTATATGATTTTGTAAGTTGGCACATCTTTCCTAGAATAAATGATCGATATTTTCCATAGAGAAAATAATGAAAGAAGAATGGTGTAATAATAAATCGAAGTGATTTTTGTATTCCTAAAATGCTGAAGTTAGCTTTTATATAAATTCAATTTGACTTTTTTTTTGTGTTTTCCCTACTACTGTCTTCAAGTAGAAGTAAAACAAAGCAAAACCCAATGGCACTTATATGGGGAAAGTAAAACAAGCAAAAACCCAAGGGTTATCATTTTATTTAGCTTACAGCTCAAGTGGTGACCTTTTTCTACTTGAGTGAGGGTATGAAGATGTACGTCAATGTAGGAATTTAAAAAAAAATTATGTAATCTCTTTTTGCCAAGTAACATTATACCTTGCATAGTTGACGAAGTCCACGTAGAAGAATTCATTTATATTGGGTCTGCATAGAGACTAAATAACCTTACGTATTTCACATGAGCCAAGCCGCACACTGTGAAAGCTAAGATTCCACATGTTGCTCATCTTGCCTTCAATTTGGCTCTTAAAATGAATAGGTATTTTATATGACTTTCAAAATAGTCTTTTTCAAAATAAGCAATTCATATGGAAATATGGTAGGGTAGCACAGAATGAAAAAAAAAAAAAAAATCATTTACCCAAAAGGTTTCCCTTTCAATGAATCTACCAACTCACACCAAAAACACATATTGAAGGGCAAGGGTGGCCACCCATTTTTAGCAATACAAAGGTAAGTCATATGATGCATTTGAGAAGGGTGAATTCCTCCCAAAAAGGAGTAGAATGTTTCTTGAATTGATGAAGAATTGTATTTGAGTATTTCCATTACAAAATATATGGACAAAATAAAGGATGTTTATTACTAGCTCCTTTTGTTTTACAATCTTCATAAGAGACAAAAGTATACATATTTGAGAACAAGATAACTTAAATTTGCTTAAAGGTTTTTGTAACAATGAGAAAATGAATAACAAAGAGGAAAGAGAAAGGGCAAAGATTGAACAAAGTCATGAAGTTACATATCACTCTCGTATACAAAAGATTTGATGGAAATCCCCTTCTCAAACAATGTCACCTATTTTCCTAAGAAGAAAATCACTTTGCATTCTTCATTAGGACTACGAGAATCCATTCCTCATTTGTTTATTCCTGTTGAGTAAACTTGAAATGCTAGGTTATTATTGACATATTCTTTCTTTACTTGATCATTTTTCAAAAAACAAAAAATAATATTTGACATTCATTCGAAACTTTTCTGTAAAGTCACCTATTATTAAAGAACTCATTTACTGTTTGTATACCAAAGGGAGTTCCCAATATCTCAACCCTCCCTAGACCTTTACTCATTATGAATTATTGCACATGTTGCCTTTTAAGAACTGCCAGAGCTTGTCTACTAGATAATTGATCGCCTTGGCAATTACAAATACTATAGTTTAATAGGATTTATTTATTTGATTTTATTAGGCATTTAGTCCAACATAATTACCCCAATTTTCACACTTTGTTGCCTATAGCATATATGATTTCACAATCATTAAGAAAAGCTCAAAGAAAAAAGAAAATAGATTCTTAAGTTTTTTTTTATGTGAACGAATTTAGATGCTCAATCAAGATTGACATTTGGCAATAACTAAAGAGTGTGTTTGTTAGCCGACTTTAGGCTAGAGGGCCTAAAGTCGGGTGTTTAATGCCCTTGGGGGGCCCTCCGCCCAATACCCAATCATAAAATAGAATAGAATAGTTAAAAATAAATAAAAGATAAATTGTAGGTTTTATTTATAATCTACTTCCAACGTTCTTGTTTAATCAAACAATAAAACCCACTTTTTTCTATATCTACTTCCCCAAACTCACTTTCTTCAAACTCACTTTTCCCAAATCACTTTCCCTAAACTCACTTTCTATCAAACAAGATGAAAGTCTTCATGATAAATTATAATAAAGTGACCACGTCTTTAAAGAAGCAGCCAAGTTGAGACAAATGATAATTTCAAAGATTGGGAGGTCTTGAAAGTGATGAATGTCTTCATCCATATGCTCAATACATTATTTGAATTTATTGCCCTTGAATCTTGATCAGCAAACACAAGCTTTTTCTTCTTTTCCACTTCCTTTCCTTGATTACTTTGATGACAGCATCGTATGGATCTTGTTCTTTCATAAAAGTTCTTAGCTATCAACCATCACGGTGTCATCCTTTTTCTCAAAACAATGTAGCAATGGTGAATTTGAACTCTTATACTTTCTTGCAGCAATAATTCCTCCCAAACTTTACATACTCATTCTCATTTTCAGTGGCTTCAACATCTAAAATAGCATCCCTTGAGAGCTCATTGTTCAAGCATTTTTTCCCCTTTAAATTAACTTATTGTTCTTCACAACAATTTCTTGCAAAATAATAAGTTGAGCATAGTGATATCCATGTTTGATCATCAACATATCTTGCATGTAAAGCCTCCCTGACTAATAAGGAAACGACTGATAACAGCAACATCTTGCAATAATATTGATTTTGACGAAAGCAACACCGGTGGAAGGTTGTTCCTTTGCTTCATGTCATTGGAACAACCTCGGGCAAAATAAAGTGAGGCGTATGCACTTAGGCCTCGTTTGATAGAAAGTGGTTTACAAGAAAGTGCATTTGGGGAAAGTAAATTGGGAAAATTGGGTTTGGAGAAAGTGAGTTTGGGAAAAAGAAGGTTTTGTTATTTGATTTCACAGGATGGTGCAGTTAGATTATAAATAAAATGTCCAAATTATCCTTTAATCCTTTATTTTTCTTTTTCTTTTTTGGTGGGGTAACCCTTCTATTACATTTTAAGTTTTTGTTCTTGTTTAACCAAGGCCCTCAACAAGGGTGTGTGTGTTGGGAGGGTGGTGGGGGGAAGGTTTCCAGCCCAAACACCCCCCCCCCCCCCAACAAAAGCCTTGTATCAAATAGGGACTTAAGGACCTACCCAACCATCCCAAAGCAGGGAGCCTTGTGCCCTGTGGCCTCAAGTTCTACCCAGTTTGGTTATGCATATCCCCGTATGTAAGATTTAAGGGGATGTTTAACACTTGATACACTGCACATATAAGTAACATAAGGATCAGACTATGTTATCAGATCAGGCCAGGTGATGAAGCATAATCTTTTCAAGCCAATAACCAGTGGTTTGGTTTGACAAACAACCATTTAGTCCAAATAACCACAGGATTTTATGGCAGCCACATTAATGTAGGTCCCCGTAATCAAGGCCAATTGTAGCCTCAACAGTCAGCAATGAGCCACATAACAAATTTCTACTTCATCCACTTTAATTGGCAGCATAGGCTTAAAGAGATCTTGGTAAGTTGAGAATGCATGACTGAAAGACTGGTGATGAAGTATAGCGAAGCAGGATGAGACTTTAGCAAAAGCAATACAAGATGTGACAATTAAGATCCATGCACACAACTGCATGAGCTACAGGAAAATGAGCACAAGGTTTGTAACTCAATCGGCTCAAAAGCAAACAAAAATGGCAAGGAGGCCACTGTAATCCCTCACCAAGTTGATCACTGATCTGTAGCTCTGGCTACAAAAGTGGTACTGTGACAGCAGTTCACAGCTTGGTGGGAAAATGGTTATTGGTTGATGGCAATACTGGTGGATGGGCAATTGCTGCAACAAGGACTCGAGCAAGGCTTTGGTGATGTCAAGAAAAACTACCAGCAACTTATTGCCGTCGATGAAAAGATATGTTTGGGATTGTTAAAACATCTTTTTATAAATTGATGAAATTTTTTCTGTACCAATTGGCATTAAATCAATGCGAGAAGAGATGGAAAGAAGAGACCAGATAAGAGAAGAAGAAATAAAAGAGGAGAAGTATTCAACTGGGTGGAATGAATATATCAACCAGTAGGATATCAATTTCTTGAAAGTCCAACAGCATGCCAAGCCATCTGCTCCAAGACAACATGTCTTATAGATTTAAGCACCGCCAAAAGAAGAGAAATTCTAAGCAAATCCTAATCAGCATATATACTCTATTTCTGTCTCTCCTGGAAAAATTTGTAAGATATGAGAAAACTTTCTAACAGTAACCAAAAGTTGCGTTCAACTTGCACATCCCTGCAATATAGAGAATTTTGACCAACTCATTCATGAATCTTGAAGATTTTGAAACGATCTGATAGTCTTTTGAAAAGCACAGTGGTTGGCAGGTAAATAAGATAATAGGCTTAAAATGCATATGCAGAAACAACCAGATGTCTACTACCCAAGGAAACCACAGCAATGACAACAAAAATGGGCCTTATATGGCAAGTAGGTAACTCTTTCTTAACATGATGCATTTTAAGCTTGATCTGAAGACTTGCCATAAGATGGAAATTCCCAAGAATGTTTTACAAGAATCAAATTTGCCACTTCTGTAATTCATTAAAAGAACAAAGACAAAATAGAAGAAGGAAAATTCTCATGTTACATTAAATCCATATTTATCTCCATATCCACAGTAAAGGGGAAAAAAAACAAGATTATACAATAAAGCAACAGACTAAATCAAGAAACTAGTTAATTAGGCAAAAGCAAAACACCTTGCTAGTCTAGTTGCTTTCCAAGTTAATGGAATTTCCACTGCTGGCACTGGTATTCTTCACCCTGCTGATTGTCAGTCCTGGGAAGTGATCTAACCATCAATTCTGTAATTACAGTTATGGACAGGGTAAGTATCACCACAGAAATAAACTGGTTACCAAGACACAGCATTCTTCAGCCAATCAGAATGGACAAAAGGTGAATAACAGCTCGCAATTTCATAGATGGATAGAAGCAATCAAGAACCTTCCAGAGAGTCATACTGACTCAAAATTCGGAGTAACCTGCACAAAGTGGGGAGAAAGAGAGTGGAAATCTTATTCAATCAACAGATGTATAAGTAAAATTCTCAATTGTTATCAACAAATCCAGAGGAGCTACTTAACTAAAATTTAATTAAAGCAAGACATTCACTACAATGCTAACAAAAATAACACAAAAATTTGTCATATATTGGTCACAGATATCACTAAAAGGTTCCTTCTGAATAGGTCAAAATCTATAGTATTTAATTTTCAAAAGATAATGGATTGCATTACTATCAAAGAATTTTCCCAGGTTTTAGAATTGCCAGTCCGTAAATTTACAAGCTAAATAGTGATAAATCACTCAAGCACAACCTAAAAGCAAGAGAAAGAGAAAAAAATTAAAACCTGGGATTGACCCTTAAATTATTATGATTTGCTATATAACCTACATAAATTTTAACATGCAGAAGGGTTCTCAGTTAATGATTCAATCACTGGCACTGAGATCAGGTTGGGGAATATCAGGGATAATTCCAAGAGAAAATGAGAGTTCCACCAATGATGTACACAGATACTTGTGCATTATAATGTCCCCAGTAATGAATAATCATATCTAGAGAAACAACATCGAAAACAAACAATTATAAAGGCATGAGCACTAATAAGTAAGTAAGTAGTCAGAAGTTAACTTAAAATAACAAAATAAAAATTTATTATCTAACAACCAGGAATTCAATAAGCAGAATCAAGAACAAAGAAATAAAATAATAGCAAAGAACCTGAATGCCCTCTTTGAGAGTCACTATCTTCATCAATCACTTCTATCACTTAATGGTTCCTTCTAGCCTTCTCCCTCCCCTAAGAAAAGGAGAATAGAGAAAATCAGCAACCTTAAGAGTCAAGATAGACTCTCAACCAGCATTACAATAATGTTAGTTGCCATACTTCAACAAAACCCCTCGGGGAGCATATAACCATGTCATCATCAACAGATTCAATCCTAGTTGTCATTTGTATCTGATGTGTTCCAGTCTCCCAGGCAGCCCAATTCTTAGACTGAGATCAACAGAGCTGCCAGCATTTTTAGACAGAAGTGCTCCATTGAGATCCAAATTAAGCACCATTTTATCCTCAAATTCTCTAGACACCCTTTGGATGTTATATAGCTCCCTGAAAGCATATGACACAAATTTAGATGCCCGCTCCAATCATGTTTAACAGTTTATTAGAATATCAAAAAATTTAATTGAAAAAATTAATCCGTCTTATCTCTTAAAGTAATTTTCTATGTCTATCTTGATATAGTAAAGACTGTTTCCTAGTTTATCATAAAATGGCACACCCAGAAGCAGCAGCTGGGGAAAAAAATTTATTACTTTTCCACAAAGCATTTTCCCTGGTTTGATTTCAATAAAATAAGAAAAATACCAGACAGAAGAGGCATAATCTCAATTGCAACGCAAAAACTCCTAAACCCTATAAAGTCTTAGATCACAAAGCATAAAATACAAACCATACACCAGAAAGCAAAATTATAACAGGCACTTATTCATGTTGCCAATAATGTTATGGCTCTCCACTAAAGTAACTACATGACCATATGTCACACAGCCACTATATATTACATTCTTGACAAAACAAATCAATAAATAAAGCCAATGAAATAGGCTTCAAATTTTGTGGTGATATATCAATATCTGAATTCTTCCAGACTTGATATTGTTTTGAGCATTTTAACAAAGGTGAAACTGTTTGTATGGGTTTTAAAAGAGAACACTACATAAAAGCAATGAACTTTGGATGCATCCAAATTGAGCTCCAATATGCTTTCAATTGTCTGATATCTAAGCTAGTAAAGATCCACAAGGATGCAGGGCCAGAGGGTTGAATTTTTCTAGTTTGTAATTAGACAGAGGGAGAGCGAGAAAAACTATTTGCATTTTCAAATTTTAAAAGAAATTTTCAAAATATAAAAATATACTAATCCTAATGCTTTTTAAAGACATGGCCTGATTGGTTTAGAAGCATCATTTCCCTAATTTCTTCAATTAAACCAGGTGTCACAGATTATAAATAAGGTTAGGCATAATCCTATGTCTTACTTTCCACTGACTATTATACAACTCCAGCTTGAACTTATTTACACTTTTCAGAAAAAAAATAAATAAATAATGTCCAGAATAAATTTAGAACCACTTCTTTTTATTTTCCAACCAGTAGGAATCTACTGTATGGGGAAGGGAATGGGACTGCTAGGGTTCAAATCCTAGTCATGAGCTAGGGTCCTCAAATTGGAATGCCCAAAACTAACTGGGCTACTCACTTGCTGGATTCATAACCCACTTTTAAAACTGAATGTTAACAGTAAATCACACAACAAAATAAAATAATAAATACTTTGTGATACCTATTAAGGTACTTCAATGCATATCCCAGCAAATTGATAGAATATATCCGCTCTCACCGCACATTAATAGATTTGAACAATCAAGGCCACATTCTAAACACAGTCATCTTTACTTTCGGAAGAATAAAAGTTCGCAGACATTTTTAGCTTTTCTCTACAAAATGGGAGCCAAAACAAATAGAAACACCAAATAGAGTTAAAAATCAAACAATCACAACACAAATTAATTCTATATCAAAAGCTGTGATAAAATCAAACAGAAGAAAATAAAACTAACGCAGAGTAACAAGAACTGCAAAACCAGTGAAGAGATTATTTATGGTTATACTCTTCCCAACTTATCAATGGATATAACCGTTTTGGTAAGAATAGTTTATCGGCCTGGGCATGGATGTTCTCAATTGGGCATGTTGTTTGGGCTATTGGATTTACGTTCTTAATTTGCTGGCGTAGATATTGGCAGGGATTGATTGAAACTGAAAACCACATTCACAGTCAACCAACTGTCCTCATAGAAAAACTATAACAATAGAATCAGTATCATAAGCACTTCCACCACCTAGAAACACTAGCAATTCCAACAGATATATCATTTTCTAAAACAATTTAAAAGCAATCAAACTCATACACAACCAGTTTTGCAGTATCATCAATGAAATTGGAACAAAAACAACCAAACACTATGAAGAGAGAAAATTATACCTAGTTTTTGTGTGACATACAGAGCAAGAAAAATGGGACACAAAATGGCGGAATGTAACGGAGAGTCCACATATATGAGCATTACATGCGTATATATGTACATACGCGGAGGGTGACAACAGGGATTGCCGACTGTATATATCCGATCGTTGTTTTTTTTTTTTTTTTTTGTAACGAAACTTTATCTTCCATTTTTGAAAATTTTCTCGGCCATGTTCAATGCTCAGCCATTTCCTATACTTGTCGATTGGCTTTTGATCTTTTCTTTTTCCTGCCAATGGAAAAATTATCTTGGTATGTGGATTTTTCAGCCAAACCTTTCCATTGCAGGCTTTCGTTTCGCTCTCGGCGAATAGAGGCAAGTGCTCGTATTCGAAGGTTCTCGTTTGGCGCACAAGGACGATTAAAAAAAAAGTCTAAATCTTTCGTACCTTTTTATTTTTTTCTTTTTCTTCCGTTAAGCCCATTATCTTTTTTTCCTTTTATAAATGAGTAAATAAATAATTTCTAGAGATAATTACTAAAAAGATAAATTTAAAAAAATATTTATTCTTAGAGTTAGATTTTTAAAAATATTTTTAAAAAAGGTCAGATATAAAAATTTACCCGGTTAAGGTAATTTGTATACCCAAAATGCACTTTAATGTTAAAGTGTCTGTAGGGCCGTGACTGTAAAATAACAGATATATAACTGTAAAATAACAGATAGGTAACTGTAAAAAAACAAATCAGTGACTGTAAAATAACTAATAGCCGGAGATACCTTTCAACCAATAATATTCCGAATCAAAACTAACGGATATGGAACAGAGGAAGCCGGAGAAAAGGCAGCTGTAGTAGAAGCAGAAGCAGTGGCTGAAGAGAGAGGACCCGTAAGTTTCGTTATGTAATTATCAGGAGGAAGAAACTCGGTTATCCAATGAGGATGGATTGTCATAAACCACAGTGATGAATAAACCGGGGACGCGTATCATAGGAGCATGGGCGAATGAAAAAGGAGAAGACCAGAATGAATTGTGCCAGTTGGGAAGGCCGACGGTTAAGATAATAGATGTTTGTAACTGTAAACAAAACTGACAAGTTGTCTGTAATCTAAAAAATGGGACGACAACCAATAAATGAAATAGAAAAGAGGGCTGCAATTCTGGGTATTTACAGATGACACTGTAATTCATCAGATTAGACTTGGAAAACAACATCTTTGAGACTGTAAATGAAGAAGATGGTATGCAATTTTTAAAATTGTGTTCTACAAGGCCACATCCTGCAATTGAAGACATTTACAGAAGCAAGTAACAAGAGAGACGGCGATTGCAAAAGGACTAATGGCATGTGAAACGTGACAGATTCGGGTCTGTCAAACAAAAGATCGTATTCTATAATCCAACGGATCAAGCTTGTAACTTTACAGATAGAGTCTGGAATTCTACAACTCGAAGACTATAAAATTGCAGCTGTAGCCAGTAATCATAGAAATTTATTGACTCATTGGTATCAAAGACCACGAAGAGAGGGTATCCCTTCCCCAAATGACATGTGGATGAATGTGAGATGGAATTTTTTTAGAAACAATAAGAGGTTGGTAGAAGGGTCTATAACAATACAGATGAAACTTGTAACTTTGCACATAAGTCTATAATTCTGCAGCTCGACGACAGTAAAATTGTAGCAGCAGCCTATAATCCTAGAAACTTATTGACTCATTAGTATCAAAGACATGAAAGAAGGGTATCCTTTCCACAAATGACATGTGGATGAAGGTGAGATGAAATTTTTGGAAACAATAAGAGGTTGGCAGATGGGCCTGTAACAATACAGATGTGACCTGTAACTTTGCAGATGGTGTCTGGAATTCTACAACTCGAGGACTGTAATATTGTAGCTGCAGCCTGTAATCCCAGAAACTTATTGACTCATTTGCGTCAAAAACATGAAGGGAGGGTATCCCTTCCACAAATGATATGTGAATGAACGTGAGATGGAATTTTTTGAAAACAATAAGAGGTTGGCAGACGGGTCTGTAACAATACAGATGAAACTTGTAACTTTGCAGACGTAGTTTGGAATTCTGTAGCTCGAAATCTGTAATATTACAACTGCAGCCTATAATCCCAGAAACTTATTAACACATTTGCGTCAAAACACATGAAGGGAGGGTATCCCTTCACCAAATGACATGTTGATGAAGGTAAGATAGAATTCTTTGTAAACAATAAGAGGTTGGCAGATGGGTCTGTAACAATACAGATGTGACCTGTAAGTTTGCAAGTAGAGTATGAAAATCTACAGCTCGAGAACTGTAAAATTGCAGCTGCAGCCTGTAATCCTAAATACTTATTAACTCATTAGCGTCAAAACCATGAAGGGAGGGCATCCATTCCACAAATGACATGTGATGAATGTGAGATAGAATTTCTTCCAAACAATAAGAGGTTTGGCAGATGGTTCTGTAAAAAATACAGATGTGACCTGTAAGTTTGCAGTAGAGTATGAATTCTACAGCTTGAGGACTGTAAAATTGCAGCTGCAGCTTGTAATCCTACATACTTATTGACTCATTGGTATCGAATACCATGAAGGGAGGGTATTCCTTCACCAAATGACATGTTGATGAAGGTGAGATGGAATTCTTTGGAAACAATAAGAGGTTGGCAGATGGGTCTGTAACAATACAGATGTGACCTGTAAGTTTGCACGTATAATCTAGAAATCTACAGCTCGAGGACTGCAAAATTGCAGCTGTAGCCTGTAATCCTAGATACTTATTGACTCATTGACGTCAAAACCATGAAGGGAGGGTATCGCTTTCACAAATGACTTGTGGATGAAGGTGAGTGGGAAACTCTTCCAAACCAGCAAAGGAGGCACGAGTCTGTAACAATACAGATGTGACTTGTAACTTTGCAGATGGAGTTTGGAAAATCTACAGTTTGAAAGACCGTAAAATTGCAGTTGCAGCTTGTAATCCTAGAAACTTGTTGACTCATTGGCATCAAAACCATGAAGGGAGGGTATCCTTTCCATAAATGACATGTGGATGAAGGTGAAATAGAATTTCTTCCAAACCATCAAAGAAAGGCACAGGTCTGTAACAATATAGATTTGACCTGTAACTCTGCAGATGGAGTCTGAAATTCTGCAGCTCAAAGACTGTAATATTACAGCTGCAGCCTGTAATCCTAGAAACTTATTTACTCATTGGCGTCAAAACCATGAAGGGAGGGTATCCCTTCCACAAATGACATGTAGATGAAGGTAAGTGGAAAATTCTTCCAAACCAGCAAAGGAAGGCACAGGTCTGTAACAAATACAGATATGGCCTGTAACTTTGCAGATATAGTTTGGAAATCTACAGCTGCAAGACTGTAAAATTGTAGTTGCAACCTGTAATCCTAGAAACTTAATGATTCATTGGCATCAAAATCATGAAGAGAAGGTATCCCTTCCACAAATGACATATGAATGAAGGTGAGATGGAATTTTAGAAATAATAAGAGGTTGGCAGATGGGCCTATAACAATACAGATGTGACCTGTAATTTTGCAGATAGAGCTTGGAATTCTGCAGCTCGAGGACTGTAATAATACAGCTGCAGCTTGTAATCACAGAAACTTATTAACTCATTTGCATCAAAAACATGAAGCAAGGATATTCCTTCCACAAATGACATGTGGATGAACGTGAGATGGCATTTTTTTAGAAACAATAAGAAATTGACAGACGAGTCTGTAACAATACAGATGAAACCTGTAACCTTGCAGAGTAGTCTGGAATTTTGCAACTCGAATTCTGTAAAATTGCAGCTGGTGCTTATAATCTGAGAAACATGTTAACTCATTGGTATCAAAGACCATGAAGGGAGGGTATCCCTTCCACAAATGACATGTTGATGAAGGTGAGATGAAATTCTTTATAAACAATAAGAGGTTGGCAGATGGGTCTGTGACAATAAAGATGTGACCTGTAAGTCTGCAAGTAGAGTCTGAAAATCTACAGCTGGAAGACTGTAAAATTGCAGGTGCAACCTGTAATCCTAGATACTTATTTACTCATTGGCATCAAAACCATCAACAGAGGGCATCCCTTCCACAAATAACATGTGAATGAAGGTGGGTGGGAAATTCTTCCAAACGAGTAAGGAAGGCACGGGTCTATAACAATACAGATGTGGCCTGTAATTTTGCAGAAGGAGTCTGGAAATCTACAATTGAAAGAATATAAAAATTGCAGCTGCAGCCTGCAATTCTAGAAACTTGTCGACTTATTACCGTCAAAACCATGAAGCAAGGGTATCCCATCCATAAATGACATGTGAATGAAGGTGAGATGGAATTTCTTCCAAACCATCAAAGTTGGCAAAAAGGTCTATAATAATACAGATTTGACCAGTAACTCTGTAGATGGAGCCTGAAAATCTACAACCTCAAAGACTGTAATATTGCAGCTGCAGCCTGTAATCCTAGAAACTTATTGACTCAGTGGCGTCAAAAACAATGAAGGGAGGGTATCCTTACCATAAATGACATGTGGATGAACATGAGTGGGAAATTATTCCAAACTAGCAAAATAAGGCATCGGTCTGTAACAATACAGATGTGGCCTATAACTTTGCAGATGTAGTCTAAAATCTGCAGTTGCAAGACTGTAAAATTGCAGCTGCAGCCTGTAATTCTGGAAACTTACTGACTCATTGACGTCAAAACCATGAAGGAGGGTATCCCTTCCACAAATCTGTATTGGATGAAGGTGAGATGAAATTTTTTTGAAAACAATAAGGATTGGCAGATGGGCCTGTAATGATACAGATGTGACCTATAACTTTGCAGATAAAGTCTGGAATTCTACAGCTCGAGGACTGTAATATTGCAGTTACAGCTTGTAATCCTAGAAACTTATTGATTCATTGTCGTCAAAAAATGAAGGGAGGGTACCCTTTCCACAAATGACATGTGGATGAATGTGAGATAAATTTTTTAGAAACATTAAGAGGTTGGGCAGATGGGCCTGTAACAAAACAAATGTGACTTGTAACTTTGCAGATAGAGTCTAGAATTCTGTAGCTGGAGGACTGTAATATTGCAGCTACAACCTGTAATCCAGAAGCTTATTGACTCATTTGCGTCAAAAACATGAAGGGAGGGTATCCCTTCCACAAACGACATGCGGATGAACGTGAGATGGAATTTTTTAGAAATAATAAGACGTTGGCGGACTTGTCTGTAACAATACAGATCAAACCTGTAACTTTGGAGATGTAGTCTGAAATTCTGCAACTTGAATTCTGTAAAATTGTAGCTATAGCATGTAATCCCAGAAACTTATTGATCATTTGCATCAAGACCATGAAGGGAGGGTATCCCTTCACCAAATGACATGTTGATGAAGGTGAGATGGAATCTTTGAAATAATAAGAGGTTGGTAGATGGGTCTGTAACAATACAGATGTGACCTATAAGTTTGCAGGTAGAGTCTGCAAATCTGCAACTTGAAGACTGTAAAATTGTAGCTGCAGCCTGTAATCCTAGATACTTATTAGCTCATTGGCGTCAAAACCATGAAAGGAAGGTATTGTTCCACAAATGACATGTGGTGAAGGTGAGATGGAATTTCTTGGAAATATAAGAGGTTGGCAGATGGTTCTGTAAAAATACAGATGTGACCTGTAAGTTTGCAAGTAGAGTCTAGAATTCTGTAGCTCGAGGAATTGTAAAATTGCAGTGCAGCCTGTAATCCTAGATACTTATTGACTCATTGGTATCAAAGACCATGAAGGGAGGGTATCCCTTCACCAAATGACATGTTGATGAAGGTGAGATGGAATTCTTTGGAAACAATAAGAGGTTGGCAGACGGGTCTGTAACAAAACACATGTGACCTGTAAGTTTGTAGGTAGAGTCTGGAAATCTGCAGCTTGAGGACTGTAAAATTGCAGCTGCAGCCTGTAACCCTAGATACTTATCGACTCATTAGCTTCAAAACTATGAGGGGAGGGTATCCCTTCCACAAATGACATGTGGATGAAGATAAGTGAGAAATTCTTCCAAACCAGTAAAGGAAGGCACGGGTCTCTAACAACATAGATGTGACCTGTAACTTTGCAGATGGAGTCTGGAAATCTGCAGCTGAAAGACCGTAAAATTGCAGCAGTAGCCTGTAATCCTGGAAACTTGTTGACTCATTGGCGTCAAAACTATGAAGGAAGGGTATCTCCTCTACAAATGACATGCGGATGAAGGTGAGATGGAATTTTTCCAAACCATCAAAGTTGGCAGAAGGGTCTGTAACAATACAGATTTGACCTACAACTCTGCAAATGGAGTCTGGAATTCTAAAGCTCAAAAACTGTAATATTGCAGCTGCAGCCTGTAATCCTAGAAACTTATTGACTCATTAGCGTCAAAACCATGAAGGGAGTGTATCCCTTCCACAAATGACATGTGGATAAAGGTGAGTGGGAAATTCTTCCAAACCAGCAAAGGAAGGCACTGGTCTATAACAATACAGATGTGACCTGTAACTTTGCGATTGGATTCTGGAAATCTACAGCTGAAAGACCGTTAAATTGCAGCTGCAGCCTGTAATCCTAAAAACTTGTTGACTCATTGACGTTAAAACAATGAGTGAGGGTATCCCTTCCACAAATGACATGTGATGAAAGTGAGATGGAATTTGCTCCAAACCATCAAAGTAGGCAACAGGGTCTGCAAAATACAGATTTGACCTGAAAACTCTGCGGATATAGAGTCTAGAATTCTACAAATCAAAGCCTGTAATATTGCAGCTGCAGCTTGTAATCATAGAAACTTGTTGACTCATTGGCGTCAAAACTATGAAGGGAGGGTATCCCATCCACAAATGACATGTGGATGAAGGTGAGTGGAAAATTGTTCCAAACTAGCAAAGGAAGGCACAGGTCTGTAACAATACAGATGTGACCTGTAACTTTGCAGATGGAGTCTCGAAATCTGTCGTTGAAAGGCGGTAAAATTGCAGTTGTAACTTGTAATCTAGAAACTTGTTGACTCATTGGCCTCAAAACCTTGAGGGGAGGGTATCCCTTCCACAAATGACATATGGATGAAGGTGAGATAGAATTTATTCCAAACCGTCAAAGTTGGCAGAAGGGTCTGTAACAATACAGATTTGACTTGTGACTCTGCTGATGGAGTCTGGAATTCTGCAACTCAAAAACTGTAATATTGGAGCTGCAGCCTATAATCCTAGAAACTTATTGACTCATTTGCGTCAAAAACATGAAGGGAGGGTATCCCTTCCACAAATGACATATGGATAAACGTGAGATGGAATTTTCTGGAAACAATAAGAGGTTGGTGGACAGATATATAACAATACAGAAGAAGCCTGTAACTTTGCAGACGTAGTTGGAATTCTACAACTCAAATTCTGTAAAATTGTAGCGGCAGCTTGTAATCCGAGAAACTTGTTGACTCATTGGTATCAAAGACCATGAAGGGACGGTATCCCTTCGCAAATGACATGTGGATGAAGGTGAGATGAAATTTCTTCCAAATCATCAAATTGGCAGAAGAATCTGTAACAATACAGATTTGACCTGTACTCTGCCAATAGAGTCTGGAATTTTACAGCTCAAAAACTGTAATATTGCAGCTATAGCATGTAATCTTAGAAAAATTGTTCATGGCGTCAAAGACCATGGGGGAGGGTATCCCTTCACCAAATGACATGTTGATGAAGGGAGGGTATATTTTAATAAGGAAAAAAGTTGATAGAGAGAGGGTTGATAATAATATAGATGTGACCTGTAAGTTTGCAGGTAGAGTCTGAAAATCTGCAGCTCGAGGACTGTAAAATTGTAGCTGCGGCCTATAATCCTAATACTTATTAACTCATTGGCGTCAAAACTATGAAGGGAGGGTAAACCTTCCACTAATGACATGTGAATGAAGGTGAGTTGGAAATTCTTCCAAACCAGCAAAGGAAGGCATGGGTCTATAACAATACAGATGTGGCCTGGAACATTGTGGTTGGAGTCTGGAAATCTGTAGCTGAAAGACCGTAAAATTACAGCTGCAGCCTGTAATGCTAGAAACTTGTTGACTCATTGGCGCCAAAACGATGAAAGGAGGGTATCCCTTCCACAAATGACATGTGGATGAAGGTGAGATAGAATTTGTTCCAAACCATCAAAGTAGGCAGCAGGGTCTGTAAAAATATAGATTTGACTTATAACTCTGCAGATGGAGTCTCGAATTCTGTAGATCAAAGACTGTAATATTGCAGCTGCAACCTATAATCCTAGAAACTTATTGACTCATTGGCATCAAAACCATGAAGGGAAGGTATCCCTGCCACAAATGACATGTGGATGAAGGTGAGTGGGAAATTCTTCCAAAACCAGCAAAGGAAGGCACGGGTCTGTAACAATATAGATGTGAGTTGTAAATTTGCAGATGGAGTCTGGAAATCTGCCGCTGAAAGACCGTAAAATTGCAGCTACAGCCTGTAATCCTGCAAACTTGTATACTCATTGGCGTCAAAATCATGAAGGGAGGGCATCCCTTCCACAAATGAGATGTGCATGAATGTGAGATGGAATTTCTTCCAAACCATCAAAGTAGGCAGAAGGGTCTATAGCAATACAGATTTGACCTATAACTCTGTAGATGGAGTCTGGAATTCTGTAGCTCGAAGATTGTAATATTGCAGCTACAGCCTGTAATCCTAGAAACATATTGACTCGTTGGCGTCAAAGACCATGGAGGGAGGGTATTCTTTCGCCAAATGACATGTTGATGAAGGTGAGATGAAATTCTTGAAAACAATAAGAGGTTGGTAGATGGGTCTGTAACAATATAGATGACCCCTGTAAGTTTGAAAGTGGAGTCTGGAAATCTGCAGCTCGACGATTATAAAATTGCAGCTGCAGCTTGTAATACGAGATACTTATTGACTCAATGGCGTCAAAATCATGAAGGGAGGGTAACCCTTCCACAAATGAGATGTGGATGAAGGTGAGTGGGAAATTCTTCTAAACCAACAAAAGAAGGCACGAGTTTGTAACAATACAGATGTGGCATGTAACTTTGCAGTTGGAGTCTGAAAATCTACAGCTGAAAGACCGTAAAATTGCAGCTGCAACCTATAATCCTAGAAACTAATTGATTCATTGGTATCAAAACTGTGAAGGAGGGTATCCCTTTCACAAATGACATGTGGATGAAGGTGAGATAGAATTTCTTTCAAACTATCAAAGTTGGCAGAAGGGTCTGTAACAATACAGATTTGACCTGTAAACTCTGCAGATGTAGTCTGGAAATGTACAGAGCGAGAACTGTAAATTATGGCTACAGTGTGTGATCCCAGAAACTTATTGACTCATTGGCGTAAAAAATTATGAAGGGAGAGTATCCCTTTCACAAATGACATGTGGATGAAGGTGAGATAAAATTTTTTGGAAACAATTAGAGGTTGGCAGATGGGCCTGTGTAACAATACAGATGTGACCTGTAACTTTGCAGATAGAGTCTGAAATTCTGCAGTTCAAGGACCGTAATACTGTAGCTGTAGCCTGTAATCCAAGAAACATATTGACTCATTTGCGTCAAAAACATGGAAGGGAGGGTATCCCTTCCACAAATGACATGTGGATGAACGTGAGATGGAATTTTTTGGAAATAATAAGAGGTGGGCGGACGGGTCTGTAATAATACGGATCAGACCTGTAACTTTGCAGATGTAGTCTGGAATTCTGCAACTTAAATTTTTGTAAAATTGCAGCTGCAGCCTGTAATCTCAGAAAACTTGTTGACTCATTTGCATAAAAACATGATGGAGGGTGTGCCTTCAACAAATGACATGTTGATGAAGGTGAGATGGATTTCTTTGGAAACAATAAGAGGTTAGCGGATGGATCTATAACAATACAAATGTGAATTGTAAGTTACGGGTACAGTCTGGAAATCTGCAGCTCAAGGATTGTAAAATTGCAGCTGCAGCCTATAATCCTAGATACTTATTGACTCATTGGAGTCAAAACCATGAAGGGAGGGTATCCCTTCACAAATGACATGTGGATGAAGGTGAGATGGAATTTCTTGGAAATAATAAGAGGTTGGCAGATGGTTCTGCGAAAATACAGATGTGACCTGTAAGTTTGCAGGTAGAGTCTGGAATTCTGCAGCTTGAAGACTGTAAAATTGCAGCTGCAGCCTCTAATCCTATATACTTATTAACTATTGGTATTAATGACCATGAAGGGGGGTGTCCCTTCACCAAATAACATGTTGATGAAGGTGAGATGGATTTTTTGGAAATAATAAGAGGTTGGTTGATGGGGCTGTAACAATGCAGATGTGATCTGTGAGTTTGTAGGTAGAGTTTGAAAATCTGCAACTTGAGGACTGTAAAATTGCCATTGCAGCCTGTAATCCTAGAAGCTTATTGACTCATTGGTGTCAAAACCATGAAGGGAGGGTATCCTTCCGCAAATGACATGTGGATGAAGGTGAGTGGGAAAATTTTCCAAACTAGCAAGGAAGGCACGGGTCTATAACAATACTGATGTGACCTGTAACTTTGCAGATGGAGTCTGGAAATCTGCAGCTGAAAGTCCGTAAAATTGCAGCTGCAGCTTGTAATCCTAGAAACTTGTTG